>JAODAL010004206.1:0-160190 GCA_025379985.1 Phyllomedusa bahiana | reverse complement strand
AAAATTTAAAAAATTTTTTGGCATTTGAAAAAGACGGTTTTTTTTGGGCCCGCACACCCAAAACAACGTTTAATTTAAACCCCCTGGATGTAAATTACGCCAAAGAATTGACCCCCCACAAATAGTAGCTTTGTAGCGTGTTACAATTCGTGTTTTCTACGCCACACAACAAGAGATACAGTTGTAATTAACCTTTGCTTGTGAATTAGGCTACAGGAAAAATTTATATATTTTGGCGTTGAAAAAGACGGTCTTTTGGGGGTCAGAACCAGCAAAATAACTTTTAAAATTAACCCCGGGATGAAAATTTTACGCCAAAGAATTGAGCCCCACAAAATAGTAGCTTGTAGCGTGTTACAATTGCGTGTTTTCTACGCCACACAACAAGAGATACAGTAGAAATTTAACCTTTGCTTGTGAATTAGGCTACAGGAAAAAATTTATATATTTTGGCGTTGAAAAGGACGGTTTCTTGGGGTCAGCACACCAGCAAAACAACGCTTAATTAACCCCTGGATGTAAATTACGCAATAGAATTGAGCAGCCAAAAATGAATACAACAGGAACTGGCTTAGATCCCACTTGGATATTGAATGTATATGCAGCTGCAGTGGACGCACACGGGAAACTTTTAGATCCAATACACCAAAAAATTAGAAATAAACATTAACAGTAACAGTCTCTGAGACAGCTGAGACACCCACAAAAATCGCGTATTGAAAATCAGTTCTTCAGTAACAATCAACCCGCGCAGCCCCTTCCCTGATCAGTACAATGAGAGGAGTGTGAGCTCCCGGGTCGCGCCCGAATTTATATAGGGGCGGTGACGTCACAGAATCCCGCCGGTCTCTGATTGGCTTCACCTCTGCACATGTCATGCAGGCTATGCCCTTTTCCTCCCAGAGTTCTTTGCCCATGTAACGCCATGTGCTCGCAGCCATTTTATCAATCAAAGAAACACTTCGTTCCCCGGGAAGTACCCCAAAGTTCGACTTCCTTCTAAACCCAAAAGTTTTCCTGAAATTCTAAACGAATTCCACTTCATTAGAATCGTTCCCCCATCCTGTGTTTCCCATAAAAGATATAATACAATATTTACAAAAATGTGAGGGGTGTACTCACTTTTGTTAGATACTGTGTATGGAAACTGTACTTTGCCACTAGTAGTGTGTCGGTATAAAGGTTTTTAAAGAGAACCTGTCACATAGATTATGCCCCACCAGCTGAGGGCAGAACAAGCTAGTGTCAGACATGCTGTTTCCAGCGCTGTGTCCCTTATTCGGGTAAGATGCTGTAGTTTTCATGTAATTAATGCTCAAATGTGCAGTTTTCAGCCAGAAGAGTCATTCGAAGAGTCCTTCAAAGAGTCAGTTTTTTTCAAACCCGACCAATCGGAGGATAAAATTCCGCCCACCTCAACTGATAAACCAAATTTCTTTGAATAGGTAGAAACATGAGAATAACTGTCAGTGGGCGGGGCTAGCCTTTGGTGGGCGGGGCTAACACCTGCTCATGAATAAGAATTGAGGGGTAAATGCTCTAAAACTACAGCATCTTACAGAATAAGGGACACAGCGCTGGAAACAGCAGGTCTGACACTAGCTGGTGCTGTCCTCAGCAATAGGGGGCATAAACTATGTGACAGGTTCCCTTTAAAAATGACCAAAACACAACTCCCACCAACATGTTTCACCACTGATGTGGCTTCATCAGGGCAATAGGGGTTATGACTGTTTTTTTTTTTTATCAGTTATGGCCTCTATAACTCTGATGTTGGTTGTTAACTCACTTGGGAATTAATAAAGCCTCGCATTACAGCCGTATGAAGCTACACATGTATGACTTTTGAAATCCAGGTGTATTACTGTTGGAAGAGGTTGAGCACTTTAAAAGTGGTTTACATGAGCCAGAATTGTTGCTTAGTAGCTAGAAAGCACTAAACCTATGACCCGCAGTAGAACAGGTTCATAGATTCAGGCGCATTGTACACTACTAAAGCGCGCAAAAAAAATGGCGTCGGGGCACCAAAAATCATACATGTTGCCCTATGCTGTCCTTTTCATACTCATAGTACTCGAGTGTATGAAGTAACTCATCTTGTTGGATACTCAATACAACTCATAATCTATTCTGGTCAAGTATCCAGCGCCTTTGACTGTGAAACAACCTCATAAACTCTGTAACGGGATGCGCCGCGGTCCGGTCCACGGACCACTGTCGCGCCCGTGTCCCCTGCGGCAGGTTCCCGGTGGGGACGGTGCCCCGCGGTCCACTGTCCCCCCGTGGCTGCATCCGTCCCGTCTCCTCCACTGACCGCGCTCCCGTTCGGTCCGCGTCCCCTGCCGGCGGAATGCGCAAAGGCGGCCCCCTAGCGCGCGCGCGCTCGTTCATGTAAGATTTAAAGGGAAATGTGCGCGGTAATTGGCTAATTGCCGGCGCTTGTCTCTATTTAAGTTTTGGTTCCACGTCCCCTTCCCCGCTGGATCTTTGTTGCCCCGTGCCTTTGTGAAAGCGTTCCTGATAGTCTATTTGCCTTGCCGTGTACCAGACCTTGCTACGTGTCTCGACTCCGAAACCTTCGCTGCACCACCTGCCGCTGCACCTTATCGCCTGTCCACGACCACGAACCATTGCCGCATGCCCAGACCTTCTGCCTGCCCACGACTACGATTCCCGGACTAACGCTTCTGTACCTCGCTGCACCTCGGCCGCCACCGCAAGCAAGTCACGTTGGTGGTAACGACCTGGTAGCCCCACGCCGCAGCAAGTCTATCCCGCTTTGCGGCGGGCTCTGGTGAAAACCGGGGGCTACTTAGATTCCGTTCCCTGGCGTGGCTTAACTACCTTCGCCTGCGGTGGTCCAGCGGATCCACTACCAAGTCCGTTACAAACTCATCAGGCTTCCTCTACCGAACTTGACCATTCCTCCAATTTTTCTATCCATTAGCCCCCTTTTTTCCCTTAATTCTTCCAGACACATTTGCCCCCATCATAGCCCGGTCTATTGAGTTTCAACTCATTGCTTTAAATTACCCATTTCCAAACGTCTACTGTCCACTTCATACTTCATACTTTTTGCAAACTCGAGCCAACGTTTCTTATGATGATATTGAAGGCTTCTTTTTTTGGGCCACCATTTCAGACTTGTGTAATGTGTGTCACACAGAGTTTGCATGGACGTCTGTGATCTCACTCTTATGAAGCATACAAGCCACCTCTACTGCCATGTTTGTTGCTCCAGAACTGATAGACCTTGTGAGGAGCCGACTTGTTGACTGTGATATTTTACCTGGACATCCACCTCTCAGATTTGGAATGAATAGACGGGCTTCATTTCATATTCTTCCAGCTATCATGGTGCTCCCATAATGTGGTTTGGCAATTTTCTTGGCCAAGAGACGCTATCGATGAGCTGGATGATGCTGTTTCTCTTTTGTTTGGAAATTTTGGTTGGTCCTTGATTCGAACCAGTGACCTTTTGCTTGGGAATCAATCTAATAACACACTGAGATATTAGGGAATGTGACAACAGGTTGTAATTTGTAATAACAAGAAGTAAAAGACTGTTCCACCACCAGGAGCAAAACAGTAACAATGCCGTTACATGACAAGAATCTCCATAACTAAGCAGATGCTAAATACGTTCAAGTCAAATTTATGCATCAGATAGGTAAGATGATTGTGTAGTCATCTCACATTCAAAGCTGTAGTGGATGGAGAGATATGAAGCCTGAAAGTCAAAAGTTCAAAAGTTCAAAACATTGTTACCCTTTTGCTTGGCACTGTATGCACTAAGCAACTGTTCCCCTCATGGATAGGTGTGTGAGAGATTGTTCATCAATATTCTGCACCTATGTAGCTTCTCCCATGTAGCACTGGGGCTTATCTTGCCTCCTACTAGGAATTGATTTCTGATCTTCCTCAATAGCAGTAATTGAATATGTTGAATGTCTGAGATGGGAATACTTCATCAGTCATGGTGAATGCTCCAGTTTTGTCTGACAAATCCCTGATAGAGCACATAAACATTTAACATTATGTTTTTCTATGCTACAGACATAGATGTAAGGATGTTTTTGTGCAGTAGATGAAGGGAAAATGAGATGAGGTTCTCTTACCTTAACTGCCAGGATGAGGAAGGAACCCTCTGAATTATGGGTGACCGAAAAAGCAGCCCATTGAGAGGAGATATGGCTGACAACGGTCTCTGACAGATATCTAGAAGCCATTGTCAAAAACAGAAAGGAAAGGCAGGAGAAGTTCTGAGGCCTGAATGGTTTTGCTTACAATCTGACAACTCATCACCTATACTGCACATCAGGTTTTAGGAGAATGGTAGCATTTCCAAATCGAGAAGATGAATGCCCAACTCATCTCTGCACAAAGATTTTCCCATTTGCTCATTGGTCCCTCTCACTTTAGGAGCCACATGTATGAAACTGTTTTAGCTCTAAAACTCACTTTGGGCAAAAAAGGGAGTTTTAGACCTAAACAGGTTCATACATGTGGGCCTTGGTGCCTGGTTAATTTCCATTTTGTACCTTGCATCTACTTCCCTAACCTTAACACCTGCCATGAAAAACTAAGGGCCACATGTATGAAAACTATGCTATGGGCAAAAAAGTGAGTTTTAGACCTAAACAGTTTTCATACATGTGGCCCTAAGACTTATTCCTAATTGGTGTGAATCTCCTTTGAGGGAACAAATTCAATGTTGGGCTAAACTGTGTAGGGAAGTCACTCTTTAACCCCTATAGAGATTTTGGATTTGCTGCAGTTGCTATGCTTAGTCTCCATTATTAATAGCTAATGAATCCAAGCATAGAATTGGAGGTGAAGATGAATGGCAGGATTAGACAGCCAAAGGTCAGGGGAGGCTAAAGGGGACATGTATGTAAACTGTCTAAGTCTAAGGCCATGTTCACACAGCGGATTGGGGCGCGGTTTTGGCCGTGGGTTCCGACGCGGTTTCCGCGGCCAAAACCGTGCCCAAATCACGCCCAGTTTATTAACATCATTTCCTGTGGGAAACTGCATTAATATTCACACGCCGCGAGTTTGGCCGCGGCTTCGGGGCCGCGGCCAAACCCGCGTGTGTGGAGAACTCTCCTGTCAATTCTTGACAGGGAGTACTCTGCGCGGCGGCCGAGTAGTGCTGCCGCGGGCATCGCCGCGGGTGGCGCCATGGGTAGTGCGCGGCTGGGCCGCGGCCCGCGGCGGTTTGCCCCCTGCTATTAATTTTCATGGGGGAAAACCCTTGGTGCAAGCCGCACCCGAAACCACGCCCCACCCGCGCCAAGACCACGGCCAGCGCCCACGCCGCAAACCCGCATCGGGAGACGCGAGTTTGCGGCGAAGTCCGATGAGGTTTTGGCCGCTGGAACCGCGGCCAAAACCGCCGTGTGAACATGCCCTAAGACTCTTTGTTGTCCATAGCAACCTTCCATTTCCTGTTGTGTTCTGAACAAAATAAAAGGGGAGCTCTCTAATTGTTTGCTATAAGCAAAAAAAAAAGTCTTAGACCTAGACAGTTTTCATATATGTGGCCCTACGTGTTTTCAACACGTTTACTGGTCAGGGTGTCAGGTCATGCACAAATGTTCCAACTAGATCAGGAAACAAGCTGATTCAAGGACACATTTGGAGAACAAAACAGGAATCTAGGAACCTTATTGCCCAGGTAGATAGCAATGGCAGATGGATCTTTAAATAGACATTGGATGGGGAAGTAATATTTTATTGTTCACTGGCCCTTTAATAAGAGATCACAGTAGGAAGGTGCCAAAAGGCAGGAAGCCTGGTGAGAAGATACCAAAAGACCAAGGAGAGAAGTGTCAATATAGCAAAAAGGTGGAAGCTGCAAAATGGGCATCCATCAAGTAAAAGTTCTCTAAAAAAAAGCTCCTCTAAATGTTCTGTAGATTAACGTATTCACCTAACAATAATAATACGTGAAGGTGTATTCTATCTCTCTGGTAAAAACATAATTTATAGAGAACTACCGTCAAATATTAGATCCTGGAAGAACTGCCATAGTTAGCCCTTCAGAAAGGGGAATGCCTCTCCTTGGGGAGAGCACTATATAGGCGTGTGGAGATTCGAAATTGCCTTTTGCACTCCATGTAGAACCTGCATATCACAAGGTATTATGGGAAAGGAGATGAGAAACTCAAGCGTTGTCTCTTGGATGTAACAAATCCTCAATTTGCTTTTGATCCACTGAGTCTATAGACAGCTAAAGGGATATTCGCCAAGCCAGCATCACCCCTCTCCAGACAGCAACGGTTTCAGGGTTTTGCCCCTCATCAATGCCGAGCAGAGTGATACTGGCTGGCTGGGTGGGAGGCAAAGAGCAGCACAAAAGGGGAATACCTCTCCTTGGGGAGAGCACTATATTGGTTTCTGGAGGTTCGAAATTGCACTCCACGGAGCATCTGCATATCCCAAGGTATTATTAGCCCTTGGCAGTGGAAATTAAAGGGGTTAAACTGTTAGGTTAATTGCTTTTTGTCATGTAATAATAATTTTATTTATTTATATAGCGCCAACATATTCCGCAGCACTTTACAAATTAGAGGGTGTACATACAGACATTACACATTAAAAGAACTTAACAAAAGAACACGAGGTAGAGGACACGCCTGCTCCGAGGAGGCCTTACAAACATTATGGTGTATGGGTTGAGACAAAGGGTTTAAGAAGTGCTCCAGTTTACTATGGTCCAGCCATCGTTTACCATAAATAAGAGTTGGTTTACATAGAAATTGGGTGAACCCACCACCCTGACATGTACAGATCTAATACAGATAAGTCGCTTTGAGTGCCTATGTAGGGAGTGGACAGTTTGATACAGTTAGGGATCTTGTAGGCCAGGCTGAGAAGATGTTTTCTCAGGCCCTCTTAAAACTGTGAGGGTTTTGTGAATGTGCTTGATCGCCTCCCGCGGTAGCATTTCCATAGGACCAGGTCTGCACGTAGTGAAAACTTGGAGACGCATGGAGGTTCGGATGATTGAGGAATGTAGTCCTGATATCATCAGCAGAGCGGAGAGCACTGGGTAGGGTGGTAGACAGAGATGAGGGAGTAGAAAGTAGGGAGAGCAACAACTGTGGAGAGCTTTAAGGTGATAGTGTTGAGTTTATGTTTATTCCTGTACTGGATGGGCAACCAGTGCAGTACAGACACAGTTAGAGCATCAGTATAGCGGCTGGAGAGAAAGAACAAGCCTGGCTGCTGCATTCAGACAGATTGCAGAGGGAGAGTTGCAGAGAGGGAGACCGATAAGCAAGGGATTTTTAGTAGTCAAGACGAGAGTGTGAATAAGAATCAACATTGAGGGTTGACTGTTTCACAGTGAGAAAAGTACGGATTATGGAGATGTTCTTGAGGTTGCAGATTGACAGGAAGCGCGCAAGGAATGAAAAAAGGGGTGAAGACAGATTAGAATCTAGTATACCCCAAGACAGCGGGCCTGCTGCCTAGAGTTATGGTGGTGCCACACACTGAGACCGAGATAGCAGGGTAGGGGTTTGTTAGAAGATTGTGGAAAGACAAGAAGTTCGGTTTAGTGAGGTTTAGTTTCAGATGGAGAGAGGACATGATGTCTAAGACAGCGGACAGACAGTCACTGGTGTTATGTAACAGGGCAGGAGTAGAAGTCTCGGTGAGGAGGTTATAATTGGGTTTCATCAGCATAGAGATGGTACTGGAACCAAATCTGCTGAGTTTGTTCCCAATGGTGATGTTAAAAGTGAAAAAGGAGAGGACCTAGAACTGATCCCTGAGGAACCCCGACAGCAAGAGGAAGTAGGAGAGGAGGTAGAACCGCAAATGAGACACTGAAGAGAGGTCAGAGAGGTAGGAAGAGAACCCATCGAAGCGGTGTCCTGGATGCCAATGTGCTGAGCATGGAGAGGAGAAGGTGGTGAACCACCAGTGTCCAAATGCTGCAGAGAGATCCAGGAGAATCAGCAACGATTAATTGCCCTGTGATTTGGCAGTGAGAGATCATTAGAGACTTTAACTAAGAGCAGTTTTCTGTGGAGTGCAGGTCGGAAAACCGGATTGTAGAGGAACGAGAAGTGAGTTTAGTTAGAGAGATAGCGATTAAACGGGAGTAGACCAAGCGTTCCAGGAGTTTAGAGATGAAGGGGCAGGTTAGAGACTGTTCGGATTAGTTAGAAATCACAGGATGGGTTCCAAGAGGGCTTTTAAGTAAAGGGGTTATGATGCGTGTTTAAAAGAGATGGCAAGACCCAGTAGAGAGAGAAAGGATAAAAGATTGTCGTTAAGGAGAGATGAAATCTGGAGAATAGGACTGACAAGGGTTGGATGGAATGGGGTCACTAGAGCAGGTGGTAGGGCGAACAGATTAGAGAAGCCTGGACACTTCTTCTTTCCTGTCCGTTGGGTCAAAGGCTGAGACAGACTATAGGACGTGCCGGAGGGACGGGCTGGGGTTTCTTGAGGATTGATATGAAATGTTTTGGCCGGGATACTGTCCCATTTTGTACTTGAAGTAAGTGGCCAGTCTTCATGCAATGAGTCAGTGACTGGGGCCTGAGCTTTTTTGGGCTGAGGAGGGAGAGGAAAGTGGTCAAACAGCGCGTTTTCGGGTGTTGTGTCATGTGGAGATGAGGAGGTGAAATATTTTTGTTGGCGCAGTGAAGGGCAGTGTGTAAGTGCTGAGCATGAATTTGAAGTGGAGAAAATCTGCAGGTAGCTTTGACTTTCTCCACAGTCCTCTCAGCACACCTTGACCATGCTGCAGGATGCCAGTCCTGAGGTGTGTGCCAAGGCGTGGGCGCCTGACTCTGGTGGTGCGGTGTCCTAGAGGTGCCAACATGTCCAGGGTGGTTGAGAGAGTTTCATTGTACTGCTTGTCAGCCAGGTTCAGGACAGTTTTGGATTAGGTCTGAGGAATTTGGAGCAGTGAGGACTGTATGGTTGTCAATAGTTCCTGGAGTGTTTTCATGACGAATGTTTCTGGATGGGCGATGGGCATTGTGTCCAGAGAAGGCTGAGAAAATTGGGATTGAAGGAGATAATGTTGTGACAGAGAGAGCAAAAGGATAAATAGTGAGGTTAGTGAATTGAGTGATGATCTGCAGAAACCAGATCAAGAGCCGTGTCCAACCTTGTGGGTGGGGAGAATCTGTAAATTGCTCAAAGAGGCCAAAGGAAGACATATGTTAGTGAAAGAAACCGAGAGGCAGAAGAGACATAGGGTGTAGTCGATTGGGGATTTGAAATCGCACCAGATGGAGAGTGTGTATTTCAGTGGAAGAGGAAGTGAAGGGGAGCCAGGCGGCAAAATGATCCAGAAACTGGCGGGGTGAGCCGGGGTCTGTACACAATGGCGATTCTGTAGGGAAAATTGCCGAAAGAGTCTGAGAGTGTGGACCTCAAGAGGGGAAAGTGAGGGAGGGTGCAGGGGGAATGACCGTGGTAAGTGCAGTGGAGAGAGAAGTAATGCCAACACCTCCACCTGGCCTTTCTCAGTCTGGGTGTGGTGAAATGTGGCCCGCCATATGTGAGAGCATCAAGGGAGCGGTGTCTGAATTGCTGGAGCCATGTTTTTCAGTGTAGAGCATAGGAGATTAAAGGGAGTTAGAGGGAACAGGTCAGGAACAGCAGTGATTTGTTACCAACAGATCGGCATTCACAGAGCACAAGTAAAAGTGCAGAAAGAACGATACAGCGAATTAGCAAAGCCCCAATTAGCAGGTTTCTAATGGAGGGAGAGGAGGGGTGAGCATTAAAGGGAGGGTGGGCCTGGGTTTGGAGAATGTCCCCTTCAGCAAGAGTGTGCAGGAGAAAGAAAAGTGACAGCCATGTGGTTTTAGTGTTGTGTATGAAGCGGTTGATTGTGCGACATTATGGAGGCAGGTGGTTTGGGGTATTTTTAAAAGGGAAACAGTGTGTGGGATTAAACATAGGTGAGGGGAGAAGAGAGGCGGAGATGTGGATAGCATTTTCAGGGGCGACACACTGGTTTAGGAAAGGAGGCAGAATGGCTACAAGGTTTGATAGCAAAGTGAGCATCAGTGGAAAAGGTGTATGTTATAAGAGTACCAGTTACTCACATAGCAGTGATCCTTCAAGCTCCCTTAAGCTCACTTCTGTTCTCATGTTTCGTGGCCTATTTCTGATGATCATGTAATATCTTTCAAATATTTTACTCCAAATATGCACGATAAATATGCCTCATATACCGAGCGGTCTCAGAGAGACCAAGCTATCTGATTTTATACTGACAATAGTAGAGTTCCTTGCTAGCATCAATTAACCCAGGTGTCGTAAATTGGGTGGAGTTACAACTGGCCCAGCCAAAGCAGAGACTTCAAGGGGAATATTCTGTGCTAAGTAAATAAAAACCAACAGGGTCAATATGGAGAATGCACTAGGGCCTGATATCTACACATAACCATACCACTAATATACCAACAGGGGAGTTATACAAATAATAGGCTGTGAGATTGTTGAGGGTTGAAGTCAAACATACACTACCAATCCAAAATGCACAATATAATACACAGGTCTATCTTCATGTCAACAGGTTGATCCTAGGGTGTGCCATTGCTAGGAGCCAAAATCAGCTGTAATCCATGGACAAACCTAGCAGTAGATGTTCAGTTCCCCTGCAGCGCCACCACAGGGGAAAAGAAGCATTACAGTTTCTAATGCAATCAATGGGATATTCTCCTAATGTACAGACATGATATGTGCTCCAGAGCAAGATGTCTTCACTTTGCACTGCGGCTGGTAGATTAGGGTCCTGAATAGGTTTACAAAGTCAAAAAGCAGCTCACCTGTAGCTTCCTTTGCGTGCTTGTCTGGTTTCACCCAGGGTGCCATTCCCTTGTTTCCAATCAAAAACAGCATACAAAGAAATTAACCACTTCAGCAATCGGGTAATAGCTTAGGTTGAGGTAAAGTATTTGCAGGTGCAGACCGTGCTTACTTAAAAAATTATCATATATTTGTTCATTCTTCGTAAAAATCAAAACATCAACATAGACATACAAACGAGAGACCCGTCACCTTTTGTGTTTAGGCTAAATGGACCTTACTCATGGCTGTTGGGACTTTGTTTGTATCTCCTTAGATAGGACCTTTCATGCATGACGTATGTCCTCACTAATTAAAAAACACCTACCTGTCCTTTATATCTAAACCACTTGAATGTAGCTCCATTGTATAAACATATCTTATATCTAGTTACTTATTCACGGTTTAATAATGATATTGAATATCTTGACGTATATTTAATCCTCTTGGTGCTCTAGTATCGAGGTGGAAGATCCACCAGGCCTCTCTAGCTAGGAATTTCCTGTGTAGATCGTCGCCTCGTACTGAGCCATACATATGTTCAATGCCGATTACAGTAAGTGTGCTTAAATCTCCTCCATGAACTTCATGGAAGTGTTTGGATACTGCTGATGATTTAAACTGTTCCTGTTTGTCTGCATCAGACATATGCCGTCTGATGGGGACTTTGAGAGGGCCCGTTGTGCAGCCGATATATTGCACTTTACAGCTCACACAGTTTATAAGGTAGATTACGAACTTAGTGTTACAATTGATAAAGTTTTTAATTGGGAAAGATTTATTATTTGAAAAGGATGTGAATACTGTAGATTTTTTTACATGACTACACATTTTACAAATTTTATGGCCACATCCATAGAATCCTTTTATATCAAGCCATGTGTTGGGCTTTGTTTTTTGTGTATCAAACAAACTCGGTGATACTCGCGATCCTATTGTAAGAGCTTTTCTCGATACAAATCTAATATTGTTCTGGAGCATCTGCTTTATGGATTTGTTTACATATAAAATTGGCAAATGTGTCTTGACTATTTCTACTATTTGATCAAACTGACAGCTATAATTGGTTGAAAAAGTGATTAAATCATTCTTAGAACCACCCCTTCTATACTTTTTAACAAAAAGTTTTTTTTCTATCAATTTTGTTCACTTTGCACATTGCTTTATCTAGCAGCCATTGTGGAGATCCTCTGTCTTTAAGATTATCACAGATGTTTTTTTGTTGTGTTTGATATTCTATTTCTGTACTGCTATTTCTTTTTGCTCTGATGAGCTCACCTATTGGCATATTCCTCACTACATGTTTGGGGTGACAAGAATTTGCTCTAAGGATTGTATTCCTATACACGGGTTTTTTTGTATGGTTTAACCTTATTTTCCCATCTTCTCCCCCCAATAATGTAACATCAAGATAATTAAGGGCATTTTTTTGATGATCATAAGTGAATTTTAAACTCATCTCGTTATTATTAATATATGTGATAAAATCCTTTATCTTATTTTCCTCTCCCTGCCATATGAAAACCAAATCATCTATGTATCTTGAGTACCATTTGATACAATTCACAAATGGCTGTTCCGGATTATATAGAAACTTTTCTTCCCAAGAAAACATATAGATATTGGCTAGGGAGGGTGAGAAACGAGCTCCCACGGATGCTCCTGAGATTTGATAATAGAACTTATTGTCAAACATGAAGAAATTGTTTGCAAGTAGGTATTCTACTGCCAATATTAAAAAAGATTGTTTTTCTCTAGTGTAATTACTGAATCTAGATAGAAAGTCCTGGAGGACCGGGAGGACCTGGTTGTGTGGGATGCTGGGGTATAATGCCACCACATCACATGACAACCAGGACCCCCCGGCCGGCCAAGTACATGACTCCAAAGTGTGCACCAATTGTTTGGTGTCTCTGAGGAAGCCCGGTAGTCCCATAACCAAGGGCTGAAATTGCGTATCGACCCATCGTCCCAGTTCTTCGTTCAAAGAACCGATCCCTGAGACGATGGACCGAAACGGTGGAGGGAACACTCCCTTATGCACTTTGGGTAGTGCATGGAAGATAGGCATTATGGGATTAGATATATTAATTTTTCGGCCATTTGTGTCGTTAGTATGCCCATTCTGACACCTTGTTCCAGCACATAACTTAGAAGTTGCCTACTTTTAGCTGTTGGATTATTTTGTACTTGTCTGTATTTTAATGTATCTGACAACAAAAGATTTAATTCTCGTTGATAAAGATCTCTATCCAAAAGGACTATGCCCCCCGCCCCTTATCTGCTTGTTTTACTATTAATCTATCATTGCTTTGTAGATCTTTAAGGGCTTTTTGTTCTTGTTTAGTCACATTGCTATTCCTCCCTAGTTGCTGTTTAGTATGAATCTGATGATGTAATTTTAACAGATCCTCCTCTATCCTGTCTTGAAATACATCCATAGTACTTAATCTGGAATGTATTGGATAGAAGTATTCGTTTCGTATAGTAAAGGGATCTGCTGTCTCCCTATCAGTTGTATCAATGGGTTCACTTTCTAGTTGTCTAAGGTTGGTAATACCCACTAGTTCTTTAAAGTCTGGGATGATATCCTCTAAGCTATCATTTATTGTTTTATCACTATCGATATCTTTTTTGTTTTCATTTTCAACCTTATCAGGTATGAAATTGGCAAAATGATTTTTAACAGTGATTTGTCTTACCAACCGATTCACATCTAACAACGTTTGGTATACATCAAAATTAAATGTGGGAGAAAACCCTAAGCCTTTATCTAAGACTGCTAATGCACTTTCAGATACTATTTGTGCTGAGAGGTTTATTACCGATGATAATAGTTCCTTATTCTCCGGGTCTCTCCCCACCCTCTTCCTCCAGTGTTTGCGCTCCGCCCTCCTCCTCTGCCGTTTTTTGGAAGTCTATTCTGACTTTGCTGGCTAGGTTAGGAGGGCTGGTCCCTTCTTCACTATTGACTGCGTTTCTTCTTGGCCTCCAATCCGCTTTAGAGGAGTTAGGGTCATCTCTATGACTTCCTTCTCCAAGTTCTCCTGAAGTATCAGATGATGAACGTTCAGTGCTAGAAACAATTGAAAAACTAACTCTTCTCCCTTTATGATTAGTAGGTGCGTTTTTGGTATTGAAAGTGGTTTTATGGTTGTTTTTACTCAGGTATATACCCGTTGTTCGCATGCCTGTATATCTTTTTGTATTTATTTTGTTTGGTTTTAATGATGCTATCTTCCGCTTGCGTTTAATTTTTGTTCCATTTTAGATTTAACTCTTCATTGATGCTTTAGATCGTAAGTTAATCAAATTTCCTTTAATCTCTGCTATTTTCACTTTAAATTCCTCTAGCTGTTTTTGTTCTTGTTCTTTGATTAGTTCCATCAGATTTAAAGAGCACTTCGTTAAGATGTTATACCAGCGATTAGTGTTGAGCGATTTTTATCGACAAAGTTGAAATCGGCAAGGTTTTTTATGGTGATCGAAATTTCCAGATCATGCGATAATTAGGTTAAAATCTGAGCATCATTATTAAGATCGGCCTTTTCGGGGGCTTCTGTAATTTTGGCGGCCAGCAAATCGATTACAAAATAGGAAGGGTGAGATGTGTGTGCGACGTCTGACTGGGATGGTATGGTTGCGTTTGGCTGGGAAAAATCACATGACTCGTTTTACATAAAAACAGCGTTTCCTGTTTCACCCTCAGTGTCTCTCAGCGTTTTAATAGGGTTGGGGACCTGGCTCTGTCTGGGGCCCCAAACAGTCGGGCGAATTTGTCTATTTCTGCAAGGGGAAACCTCTACTTTTTGCTGTGATCCTTCCAATTTAGTTAGATTAGAGATTCGAAGATTTTTTTGTAGTTAGCTAGAAAATTTTTTAAAGAGCATCTACCGCTGAAAATTCACGGCGGTGGGGGAGGGGGGGGTGGGGGCCCGGGGGGCGAACACAGACAAGCTCTATCTATTAAGAACACTGGATAAAGTTCACCAAGACTTAGTGTAGACATTGTAGTGGCATATCTTTATTTTTAACAGTTTGCTATTGAAAAATTTCCTGGTATTGGGCAGCCTGAACTTATATTGGATAAACATCATTTCTTGTAAAAATGCAGGTCTCTTTGTTAGCTGCAAAACTCTCACTTTTATTATCAGTATAATTTCAGATAGGTGTTCATTTTCAATTTTAACCATTACACCTGTGATGTTGTATATCACCTTGCAGTTAAATTACAATACAGCAATCTTGTAGTCAGCACAGGTTTTTTGTTGCCAAAAATTACGTGTATGTACAAAAACATCACAGTTAGTTTTTTTTGATTTTGCGACCAGCATTGGTTCATTGACGCAGCATCCACGTAAAACTTTAAAAACAGCAATTCTATATTCCCCACAGGGGGAATTGAAAGGTGCAAAAATACCGTTTATTATACCAAAACATAACAGTTACGTGTTTTTTGACTTTTGGCACCCAGCATTGTTCATTGACGCGCATCTACGAAAATCTTAAAACAGCAATTTTATTTCACCAAGGTGAATTGAAAGGTGAAAAAAATTTCCGTTTATTTTACCAAAACAAAAACAGTTAGGTGTTTTTTGACTTTTGCGCACCCGCATTGTTATTGGACGCAGCATCTACGTAAATCTTAAAACAGCAATTCTATTAAAAAAACAGGTAAATTGAAAGGTTCTTTTGACTTTTATAACCTAAGTGTGTTGCCTAAGTTGTGCACGTATCCATTTGACTGTTGTGGATGTTAATTTAGCTTCTCCACCCTTGTTTGGGTGTAAAAATGAAGGTGTTGTTGCTCTCCCATAGACTTTAATGGTCATCGCTCAAAATTCGATGCTCACTATCGAAAAACCTTATCGATAGCGGCCGACTATCGCTTGATCTCGATAGCCAATCGCTCAACACTACCAGCGATCTTTGAATTCACAGGTGTATTCTGTAATTGGGTGTTTTTTCAGACAAAGTCCTCTGGGGATTATCCCTTGTTCCAAGTCTTTAGTCATGGTCGTCATGTCCCACCATGTTTTTATTTCCTTGCTCTGGAGATTTTCCAAGTCTTTAAAGACGGTGATTAAACTGTCATCATTCGTAGTAGCATTTTCTGGGATCTTCCACCTCGATACTAGAGCACCAAGAGGATTAAATATACGTCAAGATATTCAATATCATTATTAAACCGTGAATAAGTAACTAGATATAAGATATGTTTATACAATGGAGCTACATTCAAGTGTTTTAGATATAAGTGACATGTCAGGTGTTTTTTAATTAGTAGGAACACTACGTTATGTATGAAAGGCCCTTATTTAATGGAGATACAAAAAACGTAACAACAGCCATGGGGTAAGGGTCACGTGACCGAAAAGCATCGGCGGTTCAGCTCCATTTAGCCAAAACCAAAAAAAGGTGACGGGTCTCTCGTTTGTATGTCTATGTTGATGTTTTGATTTTTACGAAGAATGAACAAATATATGATAATTTTTTAAGTAAGCCCGGTCTGCACCTGCAAATACTTTACCTCAACCTAAGCATTACCGATTTCTGAAGCTGGTTAATTTCTTTGTATGCTGTTCTGAATAGGTTTACTTATATTAACCTTGAAATTAATAATTTCTTATTATAAGAGAATTAGAACATGTAAAATATGAAAATCTATCCCTGAGCCTAAGTACTTGAGTTATTACATCTATAACGAGGCACGCTATAGACTTCCAGTAGTATAAGTATGAGGCTTCTTTCTAGGGCATCTCACACATTATACAGTGACATTCATGCCTATGGTCTTTCATGGGAATAAACATGGCCTGGCAGTGTTTTCTTTAATGGAGTAGGGTGCTGGGATCACTCATGTGGAGATTAATTTAAATCCTATGGCACATGGATAGCTTAAATAATTTTATTCTATTTAAACTGAAAATATCTCAAGGGTAAAAAACTATGGAGTCAACAGCAGGTCAGAGCTACACACATAGACAAATGAGAGAGCCGCCGCTGCTTCCGCTAAATAATGTGGGTCCTCTAGAGAAGAAGAAATAAGAAGAAATAATATCAGCTGCTCGGCTCTCTAGAAGGAGAATGCGATAAAAGCCAAAGCAATGACTAAATTTAGAGGCAGAAAAAGTGTAGAACAAACTTTCATAAGATTACAAAATGCATTTGCAAGTATATTAAAAATATACAAGGGAGCTATGGGTAACAGCATATAGATGGCGATCATAAACATAATGTGCTGGGGCACCCTGTGGCATATTTATTAATGCAATTGAGTCAACTTCTTGCAATTAAAGAGTAAAAGCACAAGGTAGGGCACAACCAGGGGCATAGCTACAGGAATGGGACCAGGCCCCTGAGTCCATATGTCCCTCTTACCATACAACTGTAGGTCACAAAGCCTTACCAATGCAGCAATCAGAGTGGGTGTTCATGTATTGTGCCATTTAACCCCCTGGATTCCTCAGACACAGCATCTGTATATAACATATATATGCTATTTCTATAATAAGATGATTAACTGTGTATGTACATTGATTGCTTCACTTGCATTAATCCTGATTTACAGCCCACAATATTCTCCAGAGCTGCATTTACAATTCTGCTAGTTGTCCTCAGAAACAGTCAATAAGCATCATCAGACGTAACCTTTACAGCTTAGCTAAGCTACCTGGGGAGTACCGTAATTGCATTTCACAGGGTCACATAGCAAAGTCAGTAATGGGCATTCACCTTCATGACATTACAGAGTGCTGTAGTAATGCACAGCATCATGACACGAGGAGCCTACAAAGGATGAATAGCAGCGTCAAATATCAGATAATTTAGAAACAGCACTACCACAAATTATCAAAAAGTGAATATAACCACCCAAGTCAATACATGCTATGTTTCAAGCTTGAAAATGGCTCTATGGAAGGGCTAAACGTAGCATGTATTGACTTGAATGATTATATTCACTTTTTTGGGATATTTGTGGTAGTGCTGTTTCTTATTACTGTTTCCACAATACTTTGGAGTTGAGGGGTTCTGCTGCTGAAGGATTTGTTTCTGATACATACTAGTAAATTGCTTTTTCCTTACATTTGGATATATCACACAGGATACCTAAAATGCAATAGCAGACTGCAGATAGCCAGCTCTGTGTCTTTTCCCACAAAAAAGGTATTTTTGCACTGAAAGGGGTTTTATCATTACATTAAATGGTCTTCAGAATAAGGGGACAGTGAAAATAAGCAACTTTGCAATTGGATGTCATTTGCAAAGCTGTCTTGTTTTCACAGTCTGCCTTATCTTCGTTTTCTGAAAACACAGTTCCCCAGTGCCGGACAGATTCCACCTCCTTTCATTTCATTGGCTGACGGCTATACTAATTTACATTCTGTCTGGCCCCCGGTCGCATTCACGGGAGCCTGCATTCCTGCCTCTCTCTCACTCAGAATAAGGGGCCGGCAGCATTTCACACTGCACAGCCAGCAGCTCCACAGTAACACTGCAGCTGCTTTGACAATCAGAAAACAGCAGAATTGTGCACGATGCCTAATGCTGCTGCGTGTAAACATAGAAAGGAGACAGAACTGTGCTGCTCTGGATGAGTTCATAGAAGACTGGATTCAACTGTAACAAACCTCCAGCTGTGAGAGGAGAAGAGATCAGTGCTTTGAGTTCATAGAAGACTGTCTAGACTGAATGCAGGGTGTGCTATGTAAACATACAGCTCTTACAAAATAAGACTGCACAGGGAGAGGAACCACACAGTGACATGTGGACTCAGACAGAGGGGAGGGGAGAGCAGGGATGTGCTATCCCCTCCCACTGATCTCAAACCAACACACTGACTCGGGAGCGAGCATGAACAGTGAAGGGAGAGGATGATGTCATCCCCCTTCAGTTAAGAAACACCCAGCTGGGAGGGGAAGATACGCCCCTGGATTTGAGGAGCTGAGAAACTGAAAGTAAAATGAAACAAACGAACTGATGAAGCGATACATCCCCCTGAAAGGGGTCCAAAAGCATCTGCTATGGCTATAATTACTCCCATTCTGAGGTTGTATTATCTACTGGAAGACATATGTCTGGTATAATAAAAATTACCAAAGCAAGTTTTGTGCAGACATTGAGCCAGCAAAGAATACCGGTAGAGTTCAGCCCAGCACACTAAATTGTGAAAAAAGATTTTGTCAGTGCTGGGCGTATAGGATATCTCAATCCATAAAAGTCCAGTATAACTATACACCCGCACATAAAATGAGTAAAAAAAATGATGTAATTTTTATTAATTATTTATGCAAAAATTAAGTGATTAGCAGCTTGAATAGAAAAAGTGACTTAGATAACATAAACGTTTTCGGTCACTTGTACACCTTTTTCAAATCTGTCGCTATAATGTAGATAAGCACATGGACACTCCAAAATTAGAAATGCTGTGTATCACCTGTCGGCAAAGAGACAATTAGGAAATCTGTCCGGAGCTCGGTAAAGTTTGCAAATGACAGCCGCCTGTATGCGGGTGTATACTTATACTGGGCTCTGGAGTATAATACAGGCTGCATTTCTGTACAACGTAAATAATACAATGTATTCATTTCTTTCTATAAGCTGACAACATTCACTTGAAGTATGTAAGTATGTTCACACGGCTTATTTGGATGTGGTTTTCTGAGCGTTTCCGCATTCAAAACAGCTTCCAAAATACCGCCAGTTCATTTCATTGATTCCTATGTAAAACAGCGTTGTAGTTCACACACGACAAGGTTTTTACGCGCTTCTTTGGAAGCTGTTTTGGGTGCTATAAAAGAAGTGTCATGTCAATACTTGAAGCTTGTTTTAGGTGCGTTTCTTGGCGCGTTTTTTGACCTGGCTATTAATTTGTATGGGTGAAAACAGTGTCGAAAACCTCGTGCAAAACTTTGTCCAAAAACGTGCCGAGAAACGCTTCTAAAACCTCTTCTAAAGAAGCGCGTTTCAGGCGAGGTTTTGATGCTGTTTTGGGAGAGGAAACGCTCTGAAAACTGCTTTGAAAACAGCTGTTCACAGGGCGTGTTGAGTCCGTGTTACATACGCTTTTAGATGCGCGTTTGGTTGCGTCTGTCAGACCCCAAACGGACCCAAACAAGCATCTAATAAATAGCAAGGTTATTTACATTGCTTTTAATATGAAACACGCATCAGCATACACACGACTGATCGCCGATGTGCGTCTCACTGTGTCTTTCAGATCCGTTCCAAGAACTGACATGTCAATTCTTGGTCCGAAAGACGCAGCAGGAGCCCTGTCTTAAACTATAAGGTGTGATCCTGCATTCAACACTCATCCAAACATGCAGACACGTGTAGGATCCGTTTAGGGTCCGATCGCCACTGCTTCTTTGGATGTGATTTTCGGATCCAAAATGGATACGAAATTGGATGTGTGTGAACAAGCCCGTAGGGTTAATACTAAACATTCTAGGTCGATAAGGGGAGTTGACAATGTATTTATTGATACATATAGGCCACATCTAATATGACCGCTGAGGCGTTATAAGCACTGCTTTTATTAGGCATTTGTAAAGAGACCATAAATAATTCCCAGATATGACCATGTGTACCTATCAATATCTGTGTCAGATGCTTTGAAAATCCAGAGTCAATCCAGCTCTTGGCACGGGGTAAGGCAGCCTCTGGCAACCGAGAATCCCTCACATATTTGTTGGAAACATTTTAAATTTGAGCGGCTGCCATCTTTACCATTTGTTATAGAGTGAAATGTCAAGAGAGCAGCGGCAGTTTGCGCTGACTGTCATGCGCCGTAGTTCAGCCAGCTGGAGTCACATCTGGTAGGAAAAACAATCCAAATCGATGAAAATGAATAATGATAGGATGGAAACACGCTTCCTGTGGTGAGGGGATGCGGGAAATATTGCAATTTAAGCTTAATTATATTCCTGAATGCATCCACCTCACTGTACAGCTACAGGTTTCAAGCAATCAGTACACTTTTGTTGCTCTCGTATCTTTTCGCTGAGGTCTGTTCTATCTGGTTTTAGAATTCTTTTTCATTTTGTTTGAATGGAATTTTTAAAAAAATATATTTTTAGGATATTGCAGCAGGGCGGCAACATAAAGTCACATGTTTCTGTCACGAGACTGTGTAAAGAAGAAAAATGTTCTTTACTACTATGGGTTACATGTATGAAGGAAGGTGATTGAAAGTGAATTGTCGAGTCTCGTTTTCAGTGTATAATGTGTCTGAATGTATGAAAGTGGTTTTTGTGTGATTATAAATGGAGTCTGAAGTTCTACGCGCCTCGCCTATGTGTTAGGCGCATTACGAAACTTAGGTGCATTAGTAATGCGCCTAACATGTATAAAGGCTATAGACAGGCTGGAAATAAAAGTCATTAGAATAGCATGTCAGTGAATAGAAACTATGGTAATGATCTTGCTTGGTGGACCACAGATCCCAGCAAGACCTGTGTGTGCTGACTCTTGCTGTATGTAGAATTTGAGGTGAGAGCAGCAAAAATAAATTTCAAATTTATTGTAGTAAAAATTTTAAATTTTAAAATCTGAACATCATCATCAGTGGGTTATTTAATGTAAAACTAGTTTTAGATTCTATTACATTTAAATGCATTTTATAGGAGATATTTTTATATTTTTGGGATATTATACACTGAGTGCAGAATTATTAGGCAAAAGAGTATTTTGATCACATCATCCTTTTTATACATGTTGTCATACTCCAAGCTGTATAGGCTTGAAATCCAACTACCAATTAAGTAAATCAGGTAATGTGCATCTCCGTAATGAGGAGGGGTGTGGTCTAATGACATCAACGCCCTATATAAGGTGAGCTTAATTATTAGGCAACTTCCTTTCCTTTGGCAAAATGGGTCAGAAGAGAGATTTGACGGACTCTGAAAAGTCAAGATTTGTAAGATATCTTGCAGAGGGATGCAGCAGTCTTGAAATTGCCAAACTTTTGAAGCGTGATCACTGAACAATCAAGCGTTTCATGGCAAATAGCCAACAGGTTTGCAAGAAGCGTGTTGAAAAAAAAAGGCGCAAAATAACTGCCCATGAACTGAGGAAAATCAAGCGTGAAGCTGCCAGGATGCCATTAGCCACCAGTTTTGCCATATTTCAGAGCTGCAATGTTACTGGAGTATCAAAAAGCACAAGGTGTGTGATACTCAGGGACATGGCCAAGGTAATGAAGGCTGAAAAACGACCACCTTTGAACAAGAAACATAAGATAAATCCTCAAGACTGGGCCAAGAAATATCTTAAGTCTGATTTTTCAAAGGTTTTATGGACTGATGAAATGAGAGTGACTCTTGATGGGCCAGATGGATGGGCCCGAGGCTGGATCAGTAAAGGGCAGAGAGCTCCACTCCGACTCAGACGCCAGCAAGGTAGAGGTGGGGCAGTGGTATGGGCTGGTATCATCAAAGAAGAACTTGTGGGAGCTTTTTGGGTTGAGGATGGAGTGAAGCTCAACTCCTAGACCTATTGCCAGTTTCTGGAAGACACCTTCTTCAAGCAGTGAAACAGGAGGAAGTCGGTATCGTTCAAGAAAAACATGATTTTCATGCAGGACAATGCTCCATCACATGCATCCAAACACTCCACAGCGTGGCTGGCCAGTAAAGGCCTAAAAGAAGAAAAAATAATTACATAGCCCCTTGTTCACCTGATCTGAACCCCATAGAGAACCTGTGGTCCCTCATAAAATGTGAGATCTACAGGGAGGGAAAACAGTGCACCTCTCTGAACAGTGTCTGGGAGGCTGTGGTGGCTGCTGCACGCAATGTTGATCGTAAACAGATCAAGCAACTGACAGAATCTATGGATGGAAGGCTTTTGAGTGTCATCATAAAGAAAGTTGGCGATATTGGTCACTGATTTGGTTTTGAATGTCAGAAATGTTTATTTCTAAAATAGTCTGTTGTTATATTGGTTTACCTGGTGAAAATAAACAAGTGAGATGGGTATATATTTGGTTTTTATTAAGTTGCCTAATAATTCTGCACAGTAATACTTACCTGCACAAACAGATATCCTCCTAAGATAGTCAAATCTAAAAAAAAACACTTCAACTTCCAAAAATATTAAGCCTTGATATCTATGAGTCTTTTGGGTTGATTGAGAACATAGTTGTTGTTCAATAATAAAAAGAGTCCTCTCAAATACAACTTGCCTAATAATTCTGCACACACTGTATATTTGTTATATTAATTTTATATGATAACATTTTTTATTAAATTTAAATAATTAAATTTTATAAATTTTTATAATTATCATTAATTACTTTTTATCATTGTACTTGTGGAAGTTGAGAAATAAGGGACATTTTTTGCCCTAATGGCAAATCTAGCTCCACTTCGACTCAGAGCACATTGAAATAGGTCTGCCTGTTCGAGCAGTAATGCGCCTAGTTTTGATGAACCACATTCATATATCTGTCTAATATTACGAATCTGGTGCGACACGCCTCCATAACACTCCCAGAACGCACCCAAACCGCCCCCTCATGTTAGACGCATTAGAAAGTGTTGAGTCTTACGAACAAAGCGCCTAACACATTCATTAGGCGCATTAGACATCGTAGCTGCCCAGTTAGGTGCATTGTATGCCAGACAAAGGGTGAAAAACCCGATCATACATGTCTCCCTATGTGTCCGGAGTTGAAGACCTGAGAAGAACCTGGTTGTGAGTGGAGAGAGATTCGTCTCCACTCCAGATATTAAGTTAGTTAGTCTCATTAGGTTCCACCTGGGAGAGCTCTTTAACAAGGCTGTGAGTTGTTCAGGTATGGCTGCCACTGCCACCGCTACTGTTGCTGATACCACCACTGCTGCGTTGTGTCCGTCTCTTTAGTTCTCTCTCAGACTGAAAAGAACAGGTACTGTTGCCATATGGAAGGAAGTCCAGAGGACACTGATATTATGGTAGTGTTAGAGGTGCTGGTCAGTAGACTCAGACCATGGTTAGTGACGGATGTTATTGTTTAGGAAGAAGCTAGACAGCCTAGGGTT
Source organism: Phyllomedusa bahiana (assembly GCA_025379985.1). Lineage (NCBI taxonomy): Eukaryota > Metazoa > Chordata > Amphibia > Anura > Hylidae > Phyllomedusa > Phyllomedusa bahiana. Next base: position 136,335 of record JAODAL010004206.1, on the reverse strand, counting down.
TATGTTGTGGATAATGTACACTTTCCTATTGCTGTGTGCTATACAAAGAATAAGGGTTGCGTTTGTGTTGAGGAAGATTTGCAAACGCTTCTACAGGACCATTGGGCTTAAAGCCTGTTTCTCCGGACATCTGTTCTCATGACATTTGTATCCATTCTATAAAATTTCATGCAGTAATCCTTAACGACAATCTATGGCTACATTTCTTATGGATTATCTGGCAATTCTGTTCTACCCTGTAAATAAATTTGGGTATCTTAATTGCATCTAAATCGGTGTGCTGGTGTTTATAATTTTCTTGTACTACAGGTCATCTGACCACTTACACCTAGGCACCACTTGGTGTACGTGACTTTATATATTATACATACTGGTACATCCAGGCAGCCCTATAGGAGTATGGAGCGGGTTCATTTGCTGAGCCATCTACATTTGCAGCAGGTGCCAGCTGTCAGGCCTGCATTAGAAGTTTTAGAGCTCTATGTAGTTAAAGAGTCTTGGCTCCCCCCCAAATCCCCTCCCCCCCCCCACACAAAAAAAAATCTCTGTGTTTGTTGAAGTTTACATGGTACAGTTTCATTGACATGTTATCTCTATTCTGTTGGTCAGTAAGTATACAAGGGCCAGAAAATACTACCACAATATCACCACTATTTAATGATTAAAACCACCATAATGTCACTGACCACACTAGTATACCAAGACCAAAATTACTCATAACAAATAGATACAAAGACCAAGTAATGCTACAAAATATCACTACCATATCAAAATTATCTTACTGACCAAATGTTACGTCAAGGGAGGTACAATGAGCCCTGACTGGAACCCAGCCCACTGTCCCTGCTTACTTGACGTGCTGCCCTAGGTGGCAGTTGCCAACTAGGCGACAGTCCCTGCGCTGCTAAAGTGCTGGGGCCATCAGGAGGAAGAAATATCAGATAGTCCAGGTCAGTAACAATACAGGAACGCCAAGCCACAAATCAGAACCAGAGAGAAAACAAACAAGCCGAGGTCAAACACGAACGGGAGCGAGGTACAAAATCAGAATGCAAGACAGGGTCAGGAAAACAAGCAGAGGTCTGGAACACGGATAAGCAAACACAATATAAAGCACAAGTAACAAGGCAGCCAGAAGAATATTGCAGGCGCAGCACTCAGCTAGCAGGGAGTTTAAATGGGATTCCCGGATACCGCCCCTGCAGCTGATTGGAGCGGCCTCCGGGTTCTCCCATTGGCTGGTGCGATACGCCCCCTGTCCAGAGTGGTTGGGCCTCTGTCACTCATGGAGCTGCCAGCAGACTGTCTTTCCAGGTGGGGTCGCAAAACAGCTGCTGCAGACTGTTGCTCCCTGCAGGCTGAGCGCCGCCTAGCCCTGACACCAAACCTGTATGCCAAGACCAATATTACCAATAACAACGTTCTACAAAGACAAAATAATACCACTACATATCACTACCTAATACCACCATACTTTTACTGACCAAATCAACATACCAAAATAAATTTTTCCAATAACAACAATATACATAGACCAAATGATACCGCCGTATATCACTAACATATAGTGACTAATACCATCATACTGTTACTGACCAAACCAGTGTATCAAGACCAATATTACCAATAACAACTATATACATAGATCAAATAATACCGCCACATACCATTACCATATAGTAACTAATACTATCATACTGTTACTGACCAAATCAGTATACCAAGATCAATTCTACCAACAAAGACCAAATAATATCCCATGTATCAATACCATTTGGTGACTAATACCACTCTACTGATACTCATCAAATTAATATACCAAGACCAATAATACCAACAAAAACAATATACAAGGACCAAATAATACTGCAACATATCCCCACCATAAATAGACTGAATAATATTATTGTACTGTTACTGAATGAAAACCATTATACTAAAATACCATTATTACTGCTATACAGCAACCATATAGTGGTAGATACAAGTTGTACGCAGGAGCTCTGCAGCCATATAAGTTATTACAATACACTGACATTCAGGCACTCACAGGCACGATGTCTTCAATGATTGGAGTTGTTCACTTTCCCTTTTCTTCTCCATCCGGTCCAGGTCTACATGATGACTTCCCCCAGCCACGACATGTCCCTGCCGAATTTACACAACATCTAAGACTCCTCATTTTTCTAGCATTTTCCCACTCGTGTCCCCCCTCCATACAAACTACCCATCCATAGCTGCCCCAAATGATAATAATGACCACCATGGTGCCCCAGAAAATAATTGTACCTCTAAAAAGTTAAAGTGCCCTCAAACGACTATAGAGCCTCCATTTGTATCCTCAGTAGGTAAGTAGGTAGATAACACCCCATATAGTAGATAGCCCCCCTTAAAGGGAGGCAGATCAGTAGATGCTCCTTTTAGGTAGGTTAGTCCACCAAATAAGTTGGGTAAATAAGTAGGCAGACTTTTCCTAATAAGTAGTGAAAATCCCCATTAGGTAAATAGATATGCCCCTCTTATGTAGGTCAGCCACTCATAAGGTAGACTCACATTAGATAGGAAGGTTGGTAGGCTCTCTTTTTGGTAGCTAGGTAGGTAGTTCCCCTGATAGTTAACTAGATAGCCCACCTGGTAGGCAGGTAGACCCCCTGGTAGCTAGGTAAGTATATAGGACCCCTTTAGTAGTTAGGTATGTGGGCCCCAGCAGGTATGTATATAGGGCCACCAGTAGGTAGGTAAATAGAGCCCCACCAGTAGGTAAGTAGGTATACAGGGCACCCCCTGCAGTAGATAGGTAGATATTTGGATCCCTCAGTAAGTAGGCAGTTATTTAGTCCCCCAGTAAGTAGGTAGGTAGGTATATAGGCCCTCTAGTAGGTAGGTAAACATATAGGCTCCTTCAGTAGGTAGCTAGGTATATAGTGCAATTCAATAAGTAAGTAGGTAGATACATGATTGCAGGGTGCCATTTGGTTGCCATGTCAGTCAGAGACCTAATTAAGACCTGTGGCTGGCATTAGAGTACATCCATAGGCACAGTGTAATAGGAAATGAATGTAGTCACAATAGACAATAAAAAATTTTACATAATTGGTATCGCTGTGTCAATAAAAGTTCAATCTAACACAATATAGCGTTATATTTTCCACAGAATAAAGGCTGTAAAAAAAGAAAAAGAATATCACACTACAGAATTGTTTTTGTTTTTTGGTCATCCCGCCAAACTATATATATAGTTGAAACCAGAACTTTACATTCACTATATAAAAAGTGCCATCTGCACGTTTTTCTCACATTCTGACATGAAATCAGAATAAACCTTCCCTGTTTTAGGTCAATTAGGAACCAAAATTATTTATATTTGCCAAATGCCGGAATAATGAGAGAGAGGGAAATTTTTAAGACCTTTTTATTACTTTCTGCAAAGTCAAAAGTTTCCATACACTATGATTACTCTGCCTTTAAATAATTTGGGACAGCCCATATGATGATGTCATGTCTTTGGAAGCTTCTGATTTATTGGCAACATCTGAGTTAATTAGACACACCAATGGATGTATTTTGAAAGCACACCAAATAAAAACTATATATATATATTATTTTTTATTTATTTATTCTTTTTTAAAGTAGCAAAACATAACAAAAACTATATAAATCTGGTATAGCCAGAATCACACTAACCCGCAGAGTACAGATAACTTTCCATTTCTTTTACTCAATGAACTCTGTAAAAAAAAGCCCTCCAAAAGGATATTGCACAATTGTTTTTTTCTGTTTATTTTATTTGTTTTATTGTGGGGGGTTTTCTATTTCTACGGACGATTTCAAATTATGCCATCTGATTATGAAGAGGATGCCTTATCCAATTTCCTTTAATGCATGTATGCTTCAACAACATCACCAACAGTGCACTTTTGCAACACTTTAAAAGTTTAAATAACTTAGTAACATGTATAAGAACCTGCAATCCAAAGTTGAATCCGACAGTCCAAACTTAACACACGGATGCCAACATCTCGTGTACGCTGTGCTTCTCGGAGCTGAACGGCCTACAGCTGGCTGCTACGTCCCAACGCGCCTTTGACGCGAGAAAGGGGGCGTGTCCCCCCGAAACGTTGCGTGATCGCGTCACAGGCGTACAAGAATTTTGGACTGTTTTTATACTGTTCTTGCAAATTTTTAGAAAAAGGGCAGAGCTTATCTGGAGAGGACAATAAAAATAGGAATAGTTTTGGAGACCCTGTTTCAAGTGATCAGTGGGGGTCCAGGATTTTATTACTGAGGTTAATTGATAAATATCTTTTGTGGTAAAAACCTTTTAAGAGTAGTGTATTAAATTGCTAGTCTTAATAATAATTTTAATAATTTGAATGAATGCTCTGGGGTCTAGATTTTGCAATTTAAGCTTGTTATGTTGCCACCTGGGGTCTTTTGATTTCCTTTCAGGAAGTTCATCTAATGTGTTCTGTTCTGGAGGTCACACATGCAGACTAGCTTGATCCCATCACCTGGATCCTCTTGTACAGGGACAGTGGAAGAATTTCTGTTGTTGTGCAGATAAAAAATAATATTATGCATATTAAAAGTGACTTATTCTCACTGACAATCAAAACATAAGTTGGACCTTCTAAGACAATTTTGGACAATTCTTTAAATTCAGTCCCGACCCTTTTTCCTACACAGTTGCATGAGTTCAAAAATAGCAGGATCTTCATAAAAGTGTTAATTTCCCCTACCAGGGACATATCAGGAGTGGGAAGAGATAGCAGTTCTTCTTGGTCCGGAAAATAGCATTTAGTAGATGAGGGTGCTGTTGCAAATTTTTCACTGAGATTGTCAGTAATGAAGTAATAGGCCCCATAAATCTCTATACCGGGCCGTCTTAACAGTATTATGGACCCCTGGGTGAAGTAGTGCACTGGGCTCTGCTTAAGTACATGGTATAACACCAGTCAATACCTGTAACTATGTCCAAATATAATGCCAAATCAGGCAATGCCTCTATCCACCCTCAAGCACACCCAAAAAATGCTCAGTTTCCTCTGGCAGACCAACACAAATAAGTGGCTATTTTAAATTAGAACAGAGTATAGCTGGAGACCCCAAAAAGTATGCCCTAAAAGGCCTGGAAAGACACTGAGAGAGGTAAGGTTATGGAATTACCGTTATCAAATAACCACAAATACATGGAACAAATATTGTCATCATATAGAGTATCTCCCAAAAGTGAGTACACCTCTCACATTATTGTAAATATTGCATTATATCTTTTCATGGGACAATACTGAAGATTAGAGATGGGCCGAATTCTCAAAAATTCGGGTTCGTAGGTTCACTTCGCCGAATGTTCCGACAAAATTCGTTTTCGGTCCGAAACTACTTTTTTTCCTTTTTTTTTCGGCATGAAAAAAAATCACGTAAAAAACAGCTATTTCCAGCTGCCCAGAGCCTGCAGGGTGCTGTAGAACGTTGTGCCATGCCTTAAAATATGCAGAGGGAGCTTGGTTTTGGTCTTCCTACAATGTTGTTTTTAGTATGACACGCACATGACCTGCCGCCGCTCTAGAATAGCTTCACTATAAAATTCCCTGGCACTTAAGAGGGGGGCAAGAACCTGACCAAAAAACTCAAGCGGGAATGTAGCCTATAATGTCATGGCCTGAGCGAAAGCTGGAAAAAAAAAGCTGAGAAGCTCAGTGGCAACATTAGTGATAGAGTGTGGAGGTTGACGGCGGCAGCCACATCAGCATGAGGTCAGCAGTGCACAATGACATTTCTGGAGGCGGCAAAACATATTAGGCCACAGAGTGGGCACAATCAACACAAGTGTGGAGGTCCATGGCAAGCAGGCAGCATGAGGTCAGGCATGGCACAATGACATTCTGGAGCGGAAAAACAGTATTAGGGCACAGAGTGGCACAATCACACAGTGTGGAGTCACGCGGCAGCAGTATCGAGGTCAGGAACAGTGGCACGATATGACATTCTTGGGGCAAAGAAACATTATTAGTCCCACAGAGTGGCATCAATGATAGCAGTGTGGAGTCACGAGGGGCAGCAGTATTAGGTCAGGACAGTGCACAATGACATTATGGAGTGCGGAAAACATATTAGGGCACAGAGTGGCACAAGTCACACACAGGTGTGGGAGGTCACGGCGGCAGCAGTAATGAGGTCAGACAGTGGCCACAATGGCTTCCTGGAGGTGCAAAACAGTATAGGCCACAGAGTGGCACAATGATACAGTGTGGAGTCACAGGAGGCAGCAGAATGAGGTCAACGTGGCACAATGACATTAATTGGAGGCGGAAAAACAATATTAGAGGCACAGAGTGGCACAATCACACAGTGGAGGTGAGGTCACCTGCGTCAGCAGTATGAGGTCAACAGGGCACAATGGCATTCTGAGGAGGTGGGCAAAACATTATTAGCCACAGAGGGGCACATCACACACAGGTGGAGGTCACGGCGGCAGCAGTATAGGTCAGGCAGCTGGCAGCAATGACAGTTATGGAGGGCGGCAAAACAGTAATTAGGCCACTGAGTGCACAATGATCAGTGTGGAGGTCATCGGCGCAGCAGTATGAGTCAACAGTGGACAATGACATTATGGCGTAGAACGGAAAAACAGTATTGGCCACAAGGGACAATGATAACACCGTGTGGAGGTCACGGCAGCAGCAGGTAGAGGTCAGACAGTGGCACAAATGACATAATGGAGGCGGCAAGACAGTATTAGGCCACAGAGTGGCACAATCACAAAGTGTGAGGTCACGGCGGCAGCAGTATGGAGGTCAGACATGGCACAAATGAGGCATTCTGGAGGTGGCAATACAGTATAGGCCAACAAGTGGCACAATCACCACAGTGCGGAGGTCACTTGGTCGGCAGCAGTATGAGGTCAGGCAGTGGCACAATGACATTAATGGAGGCTGAAAACAGATTAAGCCACAGAGTGAGCACAACACACAGTGTGGAGGTCACGGCGGCAGCAGTATGAGGTCAGGCAGTGGCCAATGACATTATGGGGAGGCGGAAAAACAGTATTAAGCCACAGAGTGGCACACTGATACAGTGGTGGAGGTCACAACGTCGGCAGCAGTAATGAGGTCAGCTACAGTGGCACAATTGACAAATTCTGGAGGTGCAAAAACAGGAGTAGTCCACAGTTTGAGAGGGCTCGGCAGTCAGTCCACGGCAAGCAGCATGAGGTCAAGGTACAGTGGCACAATGACACAGTGTGGAGGGCACGACAGGAATTCACAGTCAGCAGCATAGGTCAGAGAGTGCACAATGACATTTCTGCAGGTGGCAAAATTAGTATTAATCCACCGAGCGGGCACAATGACTGAGAGCGGAGTCCACGCGCGGCAGCAGCACATGAGGTCAAGCAGTGGCACAATGACAGAGAGTGGAGGTGATGACAGGAGCAACAGCATGAGGTCAGAGAGTGGCACAATGACATTCTGTGCTGGTGGCAAAATAGTATTGAGTACACAGAGCGGCACAATGGACTTAGAGCGGTAGGGTCACGGCGGCAGCAGCATGAGGTTCAGCAGTGGGCACAATGACAGAATGGAGGTGATGATAGGAGCAACAGCATGAGGTCAGAGAGGGCACAATGAACCGATTCTGACAGTGGGCAAAATAGTATTAGTGGTCCACAGAGCGGCACAATTGATTGTCTGATAGCGGAAGGTCACGGCGGCAGCAGCGGAGGTCAAGGCAGCGGCACAATGACAGAGAGTGGAGGTGAATGACAGAGCAACGCATGAGGTCAGAGAGTGGCACAATGAGAACATTCTGGAGTGGCAAAACAGTGACAGGCCGCAGAGTGGCACAATGACATAAGAGACAGTGTGGATGTCACGGCACAGCAACAGCTAGAGCAGCATGAGCACGATGGAGTGGCACAATGACGAGAGTTTTGAGGTAGGGTGGCAATACTCAGGCCCTGGTAAAGACGGGGTGGAGGCAGATGGAGAAACTATCATCAGATGTGTGGCATAGGACGGGTGGCGGCATCAGAATAGTGGCCTGAGGCAGGGTAGTTTGAACCCAGACCTGACGCCTAAGTCCTGGTGTGTGGCACATCCTGCCCGATCCACGCCTGATTCATCGTTGACAAAGGTTCAGTCCGTTTCAACATTTCCCGTGGACAAGCGGGTTTCTCCTTTGGGGTACACATGGCCCCCTCGCGACTGAACACCCGCGTCTGGATGCCACACTACTGGCCGGGCAGGACAGCTTCTCCCACTGCAAACTCGGCAAGTTTGCGGCCACACATCCAGTTTGGCTGCCATTAGTCCAACGGATTCTTCTAACAGGGGTGGCAGAGGTGCTGTTCCAAGTAGGCCACAACCTGTTGGTTCATGGAATGCTCCATGTCCTGCTGCTGACTGCTGCTGCTGCTGGTGACTGCCCTCCTCACTAGCGGGTGGAAGGAGCATGCTCATTAGTCTGACTTCAGAACTTAGGGATACTGCTGATGGAGCCTGTACTGCTCCTACCGCCCCTCCACCTTCCCACCAGCAGCCGCGGCAGTAATTAGTGAGCGCTGAGGAAACCCCGCCGGTCCAGCACTGTCAGAGGAGGGACCGATGCAGGACATAGGCAGCGGCCAACTGATTACGAGAGATTTCCCTAGTAGTATTTGAGTTTGTCTTACCCTCTCAATAAGCTGGGAAAAATAATGGCTCCCATTTGTGGACCGGTAGCAGCGAGGGTCCAATAGGTGGAGAGCCAGAATTCATCCCTCTGGCCGGATGCAGACTATTCGGCTTGTCACTAAGCCAGGCAAATAAGCATGCTGCGGACATCTGGCACAAGTGACATCGAGGGCTCCTGCCTCCATTTCCACTGTAATAGCTGCCACGGTGCTTGGGAGTCATACTGCCTCGTTCTCCTCATCTCCATCCACCTCGCTCCCAAGCCTGCTGCCTGCACCTCCTCTCTTTGTCACCTGGGTAGAAAAATTCCAAATCCACTCATTTCACCAGACAATCTTCTGCTCCTGTCCTCCCTCCTCCTCCTCCTCCTCCATTCAGTCCCCACCGTGACTCAGTGGGCCACGAGATGTAGTCGCCACATCTTCCAGTCCCCTGTTCAGGAACAGATTTTTCAGCATCTGTTCCACCAGGACATGAAGCAGTGGAATGACGTTATTCATCCCGTAAGTCCTGGCGAATGACAAAAACGTGCCTCCCCCATCGACATGGCCCTCAACAACGGCAGGTGTCCCCCCACGCATGAGCTGCCACTGGCTTGACATCAAATTACACAGAGGAGTACTTTCTGTTCTGCCTGGATCATCAAAGAAATCGTTAATGGCACTTTCTCTGTTCATCAACAGGTCCGGTCCAACATGTGCATGGCTGAGGAATTCCCAGCGGGTGGAAACATCGCATATCAGAAGCGTGATTGGGGAGGACCGTCTGCGCTGCAACTCGAGGGAGTGTGTTCCCTGTCTTTTGTACGAATGGATAAAGTATGCAATTGCACAGTTTCCTGGCCATTTTCAGGCGAATGTCTGAAGGATCGGTGGAAGACTCAGAACCTTTTGACAACCAGATTGAACACGTGCGCCATGCAGGGCGCATGGACCATCCCTCCTACGGTGCAGCGCGGACATACCATGTCCATCCATATTGTCCGTCACCATGGTTCCGATTTGCATTTGGGCGCAGGAGAAATGCCACAGACATCGATTTGCGTGCCTGCATGACGCCCGGATTAAGAAACAGTTCCTCCCTGTGTGACTTCGTTCGCAGAGGCAAGCTAGGTGTAGACGCGTGACACCGCTGTGCCCTACACATGTGGTATGATGGAGCAGTACTTGTGGGAGGCTGAGATGGAGTGTGTTGGTGGATGAGGAGGAGGCGTACATTGGCGCAAGGAGCAGCATTTGACAACGTGGAGGAGAAAGCGGCGTCTCCAGTCCAAGTTGTTGGTGTGCCTGGGCAGGATAGCCATTCACGCGCAGTGGGCCGTAAAGGACATGTAAACAGGCCCTGACCGTCAGTTACAGCTCCAGACGTCGCGCTGCCGTGTACCATGGAACAAACCGATAAGCTCACAAGGACTGACCCACTTTCTGTTCTACATATTTTATGAAAGTGCTGGTACTATCTAATTGCCATAGTTTAGGAAAGAAATTCGGCTTGGAACTCTCCCATCTCGGCTCCTGGCAACAAAAGCCATTAGTTCTCTGAATGGTGCAGAGTCCACCATTTGAGGAAAGGTAGGGACTGCAGTACCAAACAACTTGGACAGGAGCACAGGCTCCATGTCAGCTGCTGCACTTAGGATGTTGGAGCGCAAACTGATGTCTATCTTCACAATCGGCCTCTCTGAACGACTTGGCTGGCCGAGCCATGAGTAGCGAGGAGACAGGAGCATCTGGTTAATACCGGGAGAGGAATGCTCCAAAGAGAAACAGCTGCCATTCAATGCAATGGTGGGTGGAGGTCCTTGACTGGCTGAAATGGCATCGAGCCATTTCTGGCCGCTCTGCTGGGCTGCGCAAGCGGCAGGATGGACCGACCACATCTGAGCCAACGTATTTCTCCACAGGCCACCGGATGGTGACTCTGCATGTGTTGTCTGACGCAGGTCCGTAGTGTCCAACGTTAGCTCCCTGGCAACCGCCGCTTCACTTTCTGCCCACTAATTTCTACATATACCCAATTCGGCTCCTCCGGTGTCTTAGCAAAGAACTGCCACACCGCCGAGTAGCTGATTTTACCCCAGCCAACGACTCCGCACTGAGTGAACTACTGCCGCCGCGTGCCCTCGCTGAGGTCCCCCTCTGTGCCTCTACTGTCTTGACGAGACCTGGAAGCTGGGTCGGGTTTTCTACCCCGTGGCCGGTCTTGGCTCCGACCTCACACTGCTGCTCAACCCGCACATCATGCAACTATTTGTGTTTCAATCGTCACATACTGTCCTCCTCACCGGTCCTTATGGTAAGCCGAGGCTGACCTCTCACCACATGACCTCCCATGCCACTCTCCACACTCTATACTTTGTTGCCGAGCCGTACTGCAAGAAGCTGGGGATATGGCCCCATTTCTTTTCTTCGCTGCCTCATCGTAAGTCTGCTGACTGCCCTCCTCAAATTGTTCATCCTGCGCTATATAGTGGCGCTGAGCCCAGACCACATAGTATATCCCTGCTGAGGGAACTGGATGGGACAGAGGCCGGGCTGAGTACAGGTGAGGGCCGCTGACAACCGCCTCCCGGTCCATGCCCAAACTAAGTGTGTGTCTGAGGTTCCCACCGACTCTTGTCAGGGTTGACAGATGTCATCTGGAGGAAGAGGATGACCTAGTCAACCAATCAAGAACCCTTGGGTTGCTGAACAACACACGGCCGGGCAAGATGACAAGCGGCAGTTGTTGCCTCCACCGAGTGAACCCCTGCTGACGACGTCCCCATTGGCTGTGCTGCGACATGGGCCCGTTTCAGAAATGTTTGTGCCACTACCACTCGCAGTTGCAGAGCCTGCCACCTCTCTTCTCTGAACATACTGTTGTTCTAAAAGGTACAGACGACTGGTTTTGATGAAGCTATCTGTATATGAATAATATATACACCCTGTTTTTTGACTCCAAATAGAACCCAGTAACAAGCTTGGGTAACCCTTGGATATAAATTGGCGCTCCACAAATGGCCAGGAAAAATTTACTTGTATGTGTCGTTTACAAGCACTGTGTGTTTTTTTACTAAATGTAAAAAGCACAAACAGGTCCATAAGTTAACCTTCGCTTGTGAATTATGCTACAAGAAAAAATGTATATATTTTCGGTGTTGAAAAAAGACGGTTTATTCTTTGTCAGCACACCAGCAAAACCAACGCTTAATTAACCCCTGGATGTTAAATTGGCGCCAAGAGAAAATTGAGCGCACAAACTAGTACGTGTTACAATTGCTTGTGTTTGCGTGTTTTCTATACGCCACACAAACAAGAGATACAGTTGTAATTTGCCTTTGCTTGTGAATTAGTCACCAAAAAAATATATTATATATATTGGCGATTGAAAAAGACAGTTTATTTTTGTCAGCGACACCAGCAAAACAACAGCTTAATAAACCCCTGATGGTAAAATTGCGCCAAAGAATTTAGCCGCACAACTAGTAGCGTGTTACAAATTGCGTGTTTTCTACGCCACACAACAAGAGAAACAGTTGTAATTTGCCTTTGCTTGTGAATTAGCTACCAAAAAAATATATATATTTTGGCGTTTCGAAAAAACGGTTTATTTTGTCAGCACACCACCACACCAGCAAACAACGCTTTTAAAATTAACCCCCTGGATGTAAATTGCGCCTTAAAAGAATGAGCCGCTCAAACTAGTAGGCGTGGTTACAATTTGCGTGTTTTCTAACGCCACACAACAAGAGATTTAACAGTTGGTAAATTTGCCTTTGCTTTGTGAATTAGTCTACCAAAAAAATATATATATATTTGGCGTTTAAAAAGACGGTTTATTTTTGTCAGCACACCGCAGAAAAACACGCTTAATTAACCCCTGGATGTAAATTGGCGCAAAGAATTGACCGCACAAACTAACGAAACTAGTAGCGTGTTACAATTGCGTGTTTTCCTACGCCACACAACAAGGAGATACAGTGTGTAATTTGCCTTTGGCTTGTGAATTAGGCTACCAAAAAAATATAGTATATAATTTGGCGTTGAAAAAGACAGTTTATTTTTGTCAGCCACACCCACAAAACAACGCTTATTAATAACCCTGGATGTAAATTTCCCAAAGAATTGAGCCGCACAAACTATAGCGTGTTACAATTGCGGTGTTTTCTACGCCACACAACAAGAATACAGTTGTTAATTTGCCTTTGCCTTGTGAATTAGGCTACCAGAAAAAATATATATATTATTTGGCGATGAAAAAGCACAGTTTTATTTTTTGTCAGCACACCATCAAAAACAAACGCTTAATTAACCCCAGATGTAAATTGCGACCAAAGATTGAGCCGCACAAACTACGTAGGCGTGTTACAATTGCGTGTTTTTCTTTCTACGGCCACAACAACAAGAGATACAGTTTGTAATTTGCCTCTTTGCTTGTTATTAGGCTACCAAAACAGATATATATAATTTTGGCGTTGAAAAAGAACGGTTTTTTTTGTCAGCCACGACCACAAAACAACGCTGTATTAACCCCCTGGATGTAAATAGCGCCAAATGAATTGAGCCTCACAACTAGTACGTGTTACAATTGCGGTTTTCTCTACGCCACACAACAAGAGATTCAGTAGTAATTTGCCTTTGCTTTGGTTTTGGGAATTAGGCTACCAAAAAAATATATATTTTTGGCGGTTGAAAAATGACAGTTTATTTTTGTCAGCCACACCAGCAAAACAACGCTTAATTAACCCCTGGATGTAAATTGCGCCAAAAGAATTGAGCCGCACAAACTAGTAGCGTGGGTTACAATTGCGTGTTTTAGCTAACGTCCACACAAACCAATGAGGATACCAGTTGTAATTTGCCTTGCTTGTGAATTAGCTACCAAAAAAATATATATATATTTGGCGTTGAAAAAGATACGGTTTATTTTTTGTCAGCACAACGCAGCAAAACCAACGCATAATTAAAACCCCTTGATGTAAATTGCGCGCAAAGAATTGAGCCGCACAAACAAGTAGCGTGTCTACAATTGCGTGTTTTCTACTGCCACACAACAAGAGAGTACAGTTGTAATTTGCCTTTGCTTGTGAATTAGGCACCAAAAAAAAATATATATATTTGTGCGTTGAAAAAGATCGGTTTATTTTTGTCAGCACACCAGCAAAACAACGGCTAATTAACCCAACCCAGACCCTCACCCTGTGATGTAAATTGCGTCCAAAGAATTTGACCGCACAAACTAGATAGCGTGTTACAATTGCTTTTTTCTACCCACACAACAAGAGATACAGTTGTAATTGCCTTTGCTTGTGAATAGGCTACCAAAAAATATATATATATTTGGCGTTTGAAAAAGACAGTTTATTTTGTCAGCACACCGCAAAACAAACTACGCTTAATTAACCCCTGGATGTAAATGCGCCAAAGAATTGAGCGCACAAACTAGTAGCGTGTTACAATTGTGCGTGTTTTCAACGCCACAACAACAAGAGATACAGTGTATTTGCCTTTGCTTGTGAATTAGGCTACCAAAAAAAAATATATATATTACGTTCTGAAAAAGACCGGTTTATTTTTGTCAGGCACACCACCAGCAAAACAAAAACGCGTTAGCAATTAACCCCTTAGTAAGATTGCGCCAAAGAATTGAGCCGCACAAACTAGTAGCGTGTTACAATTGCGTTATTTTCTACCCATCAATCACAAACAAGAGATCACAGTAGTAATTTGCCTTTGCTTGTGAATTAGGCTACCAAAAAAATATATATATATTTGGCGTTGAAAAAGACGGTTTATTTTTGTCAGCACACCACAAAACAACGCTTAATTAACCCCTGGATGTAAATTGGCTCAAAGAATTGAGCCCGCACAAACTAGTAGACGTGGTTACAATTGCTTGTTTTCTAAACGCCACAGCAACAAGAGAATACATTGTAATTGCCTTTGCTTGTAGAATTATGGCTACCAAAAAAATAATATATATTTGGCGTTGAAAAAGACAGTTTAATTTTTGTGTCAGCACAGCCCAGCAAAACAACGCTTAATTAACCCCTGGATGTAAATTGCGCTCAAAGAATTTATTTTTTTGGGAGCCGCACAAACTAGTAACGTGTTACAATTGTGCCTGTTTTCTACGCCACACAACAAGATGATACAGTTGTAATCTTTGCCTTTGCTTGTGAATTAGGCTACAACAAAAAATATATATAAATATTTGGCGTTGAAAAGACGGTTTATTTATTGTCAGCACACCAGCAAAACAACGCTTAAATAACCCCGTGATTGTAAATTGCGCCAAAGAAATTGAGCGCACACAAACTAAGTTTTAAAAAGGCCGTGTTTACAATTGCGTGTTTTCTTACGCCACACAACAAGAGATACAGTTGTATTTGCCTAGAGACTTGTGAATTAGGCTACCAAAAAAATATATAAAAATTTGGCGATGAAAAAGACGGTATATTATTGTCAGAACACCAGCAAAACAACCCAAAATAAACCCCTGGATGTAAAAAGCGACAAAGAATTGAGCCGCACAAACTAGTAGCGTGTTACAATTGCGTGTTTTCTACGCCACACAACAAGAGATACAGTTGTACTTTGCCTTTGCTTGTGACTTAGGCTACCAAAAAAATTATATAATATATATTGGCGTTAAAAAGACGGTTTTTATTTTTTGTCAGCACACACCAGCAAACAACGCTTAATTTAACTCCCTGGATGTAAATTGCGCAATAGAATTCAGCATGGACAAAAATGAAAGTGGTATTTGTATAGTAAAAACGTGGCTGTTTCTTAAATGAATACGAACAGGAACTCTGGGCTTAGATCCCACTGGATATTGAATGTATACTGCAGCTGCAGTGGACCACACTGGATTTCAGAATCCAATACCCAAAACATCGATAAATAGAACCTTCAGTCATAACAGTCTCTGAGACAAGCAGGAGACACCGCCACAGAAATCGCTGTATAAAAATCAGTTTCTTCAGAAAGCGCTATCACCCGCCCGCAGCAGCACCTTGTCCCTGTATGTACAGTGAGAGGAGTGTGAGCTCCCAGCGGCGCGCTCCGGTGTCTTATATCGTGCGGTGACGTCCCAGAATCCTCCCGGCCTGGTCGTCTGAATGCTTCATTCCTCTTCAATGTCATGCAGGCTATGAGCCCTTCTTCCGGTCCCAGAGTGCTTTGCCCCATGTAGCGCCAGTGCTCGAGCAGGCCATCTTTATCAATCAAAGCACACTTCGTTCACCACGAAGTACCTCCAAAGTTCGACTTCGTAAGATCCGAACCGAATTTTTTCCATTCCTGAAATTCTAAACGAATTCCACTTCGTTAGAATCAATTCGCCCATCTCTACTGAAGATATGACACTTTTATACAATGTAAAGTAGTCAGTGTAAATTTGATGTGCCCTCAAAATAACTCAACATGCAGCCATCTGTCCCTGTTTGGTCCTACACTGGTTGAACCAATCAGTACCCATATTTTTTACTCTGTCCCTAGCCTTAACCTTAAAGAGGCCGTCTCGCAACAAGGATTGCTTTTTATGTTAAAGATCTTGCAAAAACAAGTCACTTTGCAATATATGTCCATTAACAGTGTCCTACCTATTCCTAGATATCCCCTCTTGTATGGGCTGCATCACTCCTCAGTCCTGCTATAGCTACACACCTGTTTTGATCTCTCTCCCTGATAGGCTGCCTAAGCGCTGTTTTAGTTTGCTTGCTAACAGCTCGACGACCTTGGCTTCTACTGCAGCCTAATAGAAGCCAGTAAACACGCCCCTGAATTCAAAGAAAACCAAGAAAATAGGACTGAGGTAAGATGAATCAATGTAGTGAGACAACCCCTTTAATCGTTACTCTGTAATGGGGTTAGTGTTAGGACTTTGTATGCCTTTTTAGAATTAATTTACATAGCATTTCCAGGTTTACTGGCACCAAAAAAACGGACTGTACTTCTGGCCTAATGTGCCGTGTGACCTGAAGTGATGTCTGAATGACAGCACTGCCAGACCATGGAGCTCTGTCAAGAGGTAAGTTACATAGTTAGTACGGTTGAAAAAAGACACATGTCTATCAAGTTCAACCAAGGGTGATAAAATGTGGGTGAAGGGAGGGAGACAAGGATTTCAAGTCCAGCTGCCCCACTGGTGAATGCCCTGAAACCCGCAAGGCAAGAACCAATCTGCTCCAGGGAAGACCCCGTCTCTGACCCCAGAGCCGCTACCAGCCAGAATCCAGAATTTTACATAACTATGTACGCATTAATATTCTTTAGTGTCAGGTAGTTATCTAAGCCTTTCTTGAAACTCCCAACTGTTCCTGCTGTGACCAGCTCCTCAGGCGGCTATTCCACAGATTCACAGTTTTTACAGTGAAGAAAACCCTTCTCCTCTGGAGATTATTATTATTATTATTAACATTTATTTTAAAGCGCCATTGATTCCATGGCGCTGTACACTTGAGGGGGGGGGGGGGGTCACATACATGATATGTCAAGTGAGTACAATAATGACAATGAATGACGTATAACTGGTACAGAGGGAGAGAGGACCCTGACCGCAAAGGCTTACACTCTACAAGGAGGAGGGAAGAGACAGGAGGAGAGTGGCAGACATGTTTGTGGGGTAGTACAGTGGCAGCAGGTTGCTTTTGAAGCTGGTGAGAGTGGCAGAGAGTCTGATGTGTTGGGGCAGTGCATTCCAGAGTTTGGGGGAAGCGCGAGAGAAGTCTTGGAGACGGTTATGTGAGGAGCTGATAAAAGGAGAACAGACAAGAAGGTCCTGTGAGGAGCGGAGATTGCGTGAGGGGAGATATCTGGAGATTTGGGCAGAGATGTATGGAGAGGAGAGGTTATGGAGAGCCTTGTAGGTCATGGTTAGCACCTTGAATCCTTTTTCCTCTAGCCGAAGGGAATGTCCCCTTGTCTTTTCAAGGGGCTTTACTTGAAATACTTTTTCCCCATATTTTTTGTAGGGGTCATTTATATACTTAGATAAATTAATCTTGTCCCCCCGAGGTCATCTTTTCTAAGGACTAAATAAGTTAAATTCTACTAACCTCTCCTCATAACTAAGATGCTCCATTCCCCTTTTAAGTTTGGTTGCTCGTCTTTGCACTCTCTAGATCCATTACATCTCTTCTATAAACTGGGGCCCAGAACTGAACAGCATATTCAAAGTGAGGTCGCACCAATGCTTTGTACAGCGGTAGAATTACATCCTTGTCCCGCGAGTCCATGTCCCTTTAATACACGCCAATATCTTACTTGCCCTAGAGGCAGCTGATTGACATTGCATGCTGTTCTGTAGTCTATGATCTACAAGAACGCCCAGATCTTTCTCAACAAGCGATTCTCCAAGTTTTTCTCCCCCTAGGACATATGATGCCTGCAGATTATTTCTACCCAGATGCAGAACCTTACATTTATCCACATTGAACCCCATTTGCCAAGTGGATGCCCAAGCACTCAGTGTGTCCAGGTCTGCTTGCAATTTATGAGCATCTTCCATAGATTGCACTACCCTGCATAGCTTGGTGTCATCTGCAAAAATAGAAACCGTGCTATTGATCCCTTCCACTATATCATTAATAAATACATTAAATAAAAGAGGACCCAATACTGAGCCCTGTGTCACACAGTTAACCGTATAAAGCTATAAAACCCTACTTAGGTTTATGAGAGGATTTTCTTTTGACATTTTGGGACAACCTAAATTAGAGTATACATATTCGGATCGAATTTGACTTTGACCGGAATTCAAAGCGGAAAACTTCTTATGGCTTTAAATGCATGTATCATAAATTGTATATCACGTGTTTTTCCCTTGAACATTTTTGAGACTTCTGCCCCAACATTTGCATTATGGATTACTGGGTTATGGTCTGTAGGAAGAGGGTTATAGAAAGGAAGAATATATTAAACAGCCGAGTCACATTATTATGACCACCAACTAATATCCAGAGTTAGTCATGTACAGCACAGGCAGCAGCTGGATGGGCTGGGAGTGACTCAATAAGATCCCGGTAGGTTGTCACAGGAATATTTTTTTTTTTATTTAGCGTGCCATTAACGCCAAAGCATTGTACAAACCAAGGACTTCAGGTACAGAGCAGCAGCACATGACAAATAGGATAATAACACGAAATACCACACTGATACAGTTATCCATGCTGATTGTATTCCACAGCTGCTGGAGGTGCATGGGGAAGGATGCATGGAGCAAACACAACAATCAAGGTGGTCCCACAGATGCTCAAATGTATTCAAGTATGTAAAATTAAAGAGCCAGGATAGTACTTGGAAGTCTTAGTCTTGCTCTTTCAATCAATTTCAGACATTTAAAGGCATGTGAAATGTTGGACTGTCTTGCTGAAAGATCCCATCCGCTCTCTGGGAGACAATTAGCATGTATGGGTATTCATGATCTGCCAGGATGGATTTATACTTATATCGGTTAAGATTGCCTTCCATATGGATAGGTGTCCCAGAGAATGCCACAAAATATTCCCCAGACCATAACGCTCCCAGCTGGTGTTCTTCCAGCAATGGTTGCAGGGTGTTTGTTTTCTGGTGTTTCTCACCGGACAATGCAATGTCCATCCATTCAAGTAAGCAAAAAAAGTGATTCTTAAGAGAATACAACTCTTTGCCAATCAGTGGAGGTCCGATTCCATTAATGCAGAGAAAATGGAAGCCTTTTCAGCCTATGCAGCTTCGTTAGCAGAGGTGCAAGCTTCAGCGCCCCGCAGAACGCAGTAAGGTTCACTGAACTGTTTTAGGTACTCGCCCCCTAGTTCATTTTGACAGTGAGCTGCTCCACTAGTGTGTCATCCACCCTTGCAACCTTTATAGCCGACATTCGCCTCTCACATCAATGGCACATGGTGCTCTGCAATTTCACATTGCTTTTTTGCAATGGCGCCATTTGTCCAATCACGATACACTTTCACCACAGCAGCCGCCAAAAGCTCACAAATACCCTTTGTTCTGTTTGTCTTTTATTCTTATCTCAAGCTTTGTAACTGATAACTTTATTCCAGTGAGCTCTTGACCTCCATTACACACGAGGCTCTCCACCACACTGATAAAACCAACAACTCCCACAACACAGAGAGGAAAAAACACATAAAAGTAGTGAGACCCCTAGAGGCCATAGACAGTATATACCTATTGCTACACCCTTTCTCTTTTAACAACAAGACTAGTTAACTAGAATAAACACATACAATTATGCACATGAACCGATAGGCAATACTTGTGAATTAGATATAGTCATTGAGATGGGCTGGCTTTCTCGTCATTCTGCCAGCACGTGTAACATACGATGTTTCTCCGCCCACCTCTGGTTGCTCCTCCGATCCTGGCAATATGTGTTCTGGAATTTCCAGTCTTTTGCCAGAATCATTACCCTGAGCTGCATCTGGCAGTGTCCGTGTTGTCTCAATGTTTGCACTCGCAGTCTCATAGTTTTGGATGTCTGCGTAATCCTCCAAGGGCCCCTCCTCTCTTTCTTGTGTTCTTCTCAAATGTCTTCGATTTCTCCTCAATCTTCTTCCGTCTTCTGTGACAATTTCATAGGACCGAGGTCCAAGTTTCTGGACAACCTTTGCCTTTTGCCAATATTTTTGATATCTGTCTATCGGCTGCAGCCGTACATTGTCATGTCTCTGAAGATCAAGCTGATCCTTTGCTGACCTATTGTAATAGAAAGCTTGCCTTTCTTGATTTCTCTTCAGTTGGTTGCTAACATTCCCCACCAGTCTTGGTTTTAGCAGTTGACTGGCCGTTGGTAAGAGTGTCCTTGTCCGTCTGCTCATGAGTCTCTGTGACGGACTGCTGCTTAGGCCTTGTGTGGGTGTGTTTCTGTGATCTAGTATGGACAGGTATACATCTGTCCCTGCCTGCTTTGCTTTCCACATTAGTCTTTTGTCTGTTTTTACTGCTGACTAATCTTTGCCGTTACTTTGTGGATAGCCTGGAGATGACGTCTGATGCTCAAAGTCCCACATTTTGCTGAAAGTTTTGAACTCTTCAGATGTAAACTGCGGTCCATTATCTGAGAATACAATGTCAGGAATGCCATATCTGGCAAAGTGGGCCTAAGTTTTTTAATCACTGTCATTGTCCTTGTGTCCTTTAAATAGTCCACTTCCCAGAAGTTGGAAAAATAGTCCACTGTAATCAGGTATTCTTTGTCATTCCAAGTGAACAAGTCTGTTCCTATTTTTGACCATTGACTGTTTTGAATTGCGTGTGGTTGCAGGGTTTCTTTTGGTTGCTTATCACTGCTGATGCACATATTTCACATTGTGCTATGAAACTCTTTATGTGGTCGTTTATTCCTGGCCAATAAACAAATCTCGTGCTCGGCGTAGACATCCTTCTATCCCCAGGTGACTAGAGTTCAATTTCTCAATGATGAATATTCTGAGATATTCTGGTATGACGGATCTTTCTCCTTTAAAGATGACTCCATGCTGAATTGATATTTCATCTCTTATGTGGAAAAAAGGGAGATTTCAACTGGAGCATGTTGTTTGTATTTTGGCCACCCCTTCAAGATGACAGTCTTTAGAATCTGGAGTGCTTTATCCTCCTCTGTACAGATCTGTATTTTTTTAAGCTGGTCCTTTGACACAACTAGGTATTCACACATATTGATGCTTTTAATGTCCTTTTCATCTTCACATGTGATGGGAATGTAAGCTCTGCTCAGAGTATCTGCGATCAGTAAGTCTTTCCCTGGACAATAGCAGATATTGAAATCTATTTTGAAGTCGTAGTAGCATGCGCTGTAATCTCTTTGGGGCATTTAGTAGTGGTTTCTTTGTAATGCTCTCCAGAGACTTGTGATCAGAGTGCACCATTACTTGCGGCCATAAGTGTACGGGTGAAACTTCTCCATCCCAAATACTACAGCCAGTGGTTCCTCTCAATTTGAGCATATCCTTGTTCGGTCGCGTTAGAGCTCTGCTGGCAAATGTGTTTTGGCTCTCTATCCTGCCTTCGTGTGGCTCCCAGACCTGATTCTGATGCATCACATTGGACTACCACTGCAGCCTCTGGATCAAAGTATTTTAGGGTTGCTGTTTCTGCAATGGCCTTCTTCACCGACTGGAAGGCAGTTTCTTGGTTTTCTGTCCATTCCCAGAGAACATCTTTGTGAGTTAGCTGTCTCAGTGGCTCACACATGTCTGACAGATGCTTGCAGAATTTGGAAAGGTAATTTACCATGCCAAGAAATCTCTGTACTCCACGTACATCTGTAGGGGTGGGCATGTCCTGTATTGCTCTTACCTTTTCAGGATCCACTTTAACACTGTTAGAGGTTAGAAGATGTCCTATGTACGGGACCTCTGCCATTTTCAGTTTGAATTTTTCCAGGTTCAGTTTTATACATTTCTCTCGACATCTGTCTAAAAATTGTCTCATTTTGTGATCATGGTCCTTTATTGCCGAGTCACGGTCTTCACCTTCTCCCACAATTAGTATATCGTCTGCAATTGTTTTTACTCCAGGAAGTCCTTCCAGGGCTTGCATCAATTGCTGCTGGAATATTTCTGGGGCGGGACTTATTCCCATGGGCATTCTGAGCCATTTAAAACGTCCAAATGGGGAAGAAAATGCTGTCAATAAACTTGATTCTTTATCCAGTTTTACATGCCAGAAACCATTTTTCACATCACATACAGAGAATATTTTCGCCTTTGATAGGTCTGGTAGAATGTCTTCTATTATAATCATTGGATAATGGTTTCTTTTCAGAGCTTTATTCAATGGTTTTGGGTCAATGCAGATTCTTAACTTGCCTGATGGTTTCTTTACTATCACCAAACTGCTTATCCAGTCTGTGCTCTCCTGCACTGGCGCTATTATGCCTCTGCTACTCAAATCGTGGAGTTCTTCTTTAAGTGGTTGCATTAAAGCTACAGGCACTCTTCTAGTCGGCAATCTTGTAGGTTGTACTGTGTGATCAATTTCTAGGTTGTATTTGCCTTCTAGGCACCCATCCCCTTCAAATAAATCAGCATACTCTATTTTTATAGTTTGCATATCAAGCTTGCATTCTGCATTTCCTTTAAAAGTGTGCGTGCTCTGTGAAGCTTCAAGTGCCATAATATTATGAGACTGTACCCTTATTAAGTCCATAGCCTGAACTGCCTTTACCCCCAGTAAAGGTATGTGATCACCTTCCGGTAGTACAGTAAATTCTACTCTGTAACTCTTCTTGTTACATGGGTTCCGTAATTTTAGTTTGCAAGTCCCCTTGGGCTTTAGCACACTTTTGTTGTACATCACCAGTACTTTGTCAGTCGGCTCAATAGTGACCTTGTTGGTCAGCCGAGTAATTGGAATTACATTGCAGCTTGCTCCACAATCCAGCTGAAATTTTATGGGCTGCTCATCCACCAAAAAGGTTGCAAAAAGCTGCTTCCCCTCATTAGCTGCTGCTGGGTGTTTGACTGCATGGACATTCTCTGTTGCAGGCTGCAGCTGTAGCCATGTGATCTCCTCTGCACTATCACTCCCAGCATCCTGTGTCACAGTGTGGACTTGTCTGTGCTGTCTGTATGGCTTCTGTCTGCACATAGCTGAGAAATGGTTCCTCTTGCCACAAGTCCTGCAGGTCTCCCCATATGCCGGACATTTCTCTTTATCTCTCTCAGTCTTTCTCCCACAATATTTACATTGTACTGAGGCTGCAGGGGGCCGGGTCTTGCTTTCCCTTGTGTTGACACTGCATGTACTGTGACATCACTGCTGCCCTCCATCATCTTCAGGCTGTCTCTAGTCAGCTCAGCAGCCCTGCAGATCTGCATGCATCTTTCTAGGGTCAGCTCTTCTTCTCTCAATAATCTCTCTCTGAGATGGGAGTCCTTGATGCCACACACTATCCTGTCTCTGATGAGGGAGTCTCCGATATCCCCAAATCCACAGGTTGCTGCCAGTCTCCTCAGCTCTGTCACATATCTGTCCACATTCTCCCCAGCCTCCTGATCCTTGGAGAAGAACCTATATCTCTCCACAGTCTCATTCTTTTTGGGGTCACAATGCTTATCAAATGCCTGTAATATGTCTGCCAGCGTCCCCCTGTCTGCGAGCAATGTCTGGGCTATTTCTCTGCCTTTTTCTCCAATCAAATAATAAAACAGCTTGACTTTCCTCTTCTCATCACAGGGGTTCACAGTGAGATCCACATACAGGGTGAATTCTTCCCTCCAGTGTCTCCATGTCTGTGACATGTTAGGAGAGGTGACATCCAGTCTGTGAGGGGGTTGCAGTGCAGTCTCCATTACTGACAGGGACTCCGTACTCACTGTTGTATAGATTCCGCTTCACACAATCTCAATGCTTGCCGGCTGCCGACTTGTTATTCCGAGGTTCTGTGCCCCGCTGCCACCATGTTCTGTTTGCCTTTTATTCTTATCTCAAGCTTTGTAACTGATAACTTTATTCCAGTGAGCTTTTGACCTCCATTACACACGAGGCTCTCCACCACACTGATAAAACCAACAACTCCCACAACACAGAGAGGGAAAAACACATAAAAGTAGTGAGACCCCTAGAGGCCATAGACAGTATATACCTATTGCTACACCCTTGGTCTGAAAGCCAATAACAATCCCTCTTTGCAATTCCAATAAATTGCCCTTTTTACCCCTGGCAGACAGCCTATCACACACCTTCTAAACCCACCAAGCCAGCTCACCACATGTGACTTCCTTCATAAGCTGCACTCAGCCAACATCAAAAGTCGGAAGTGGTTATAATGTCGACTGTGTAATTCCTTTTTATTGATATTTTGTAGTTTCACACTAATGACAAGTGCACTTTAGGCAATTTTCTATAAATGTAAAGTAAAAAGAAATGCAAACCGTGGGGGTCCCTACTGTGCATCCTGAGGGGAGGGGGCAAGAGGTTACAGTACATGGTGGTTTTGCAGATATATTAGTCAACAACTTTGTAGTCAAATCTTTCCCTTTATAATAAGTAGTGGCCAATAGTAGAGCGCTGGAAATCAGATATACAGCTCCTCGGCATGATCAATATACAGAGGCGGTTTATGTTTAATCTGTGAATGGAGAAGACTATTGTGATGAGCACCATGGCCCCTCTCCTCTCTTGCAATACATGATGTTTCTATTCTGATAATAGCTCTAGGGAGAGTAGCCATGGGGAATTTCATATCTCTGCACCTGCTCTCCTCTGTTCAACATATTGCTGCTGCATGTAAACAAAGTGATGTTTCTCGTAGGAATATATTAGTTTTAAATTTATTTTCCTTATATACTGTATAGTCTTTATTGTTGCTTGCATCCAGGGTTTGATTAAATGAGGTTGGTGGGGGAACCCCATCCCATCTCTGAGACCTGAAACCCACCTGAATCCCTATCAGAGCCACATATAGAAGAAATGGCTAGGCACGCTCATATCCCCCTCCTATGGGGCCTATGGAAGTCAGCAACTTACTTTAGATTTTAAAGGAGAGTCACCATTGGACATATATACATTATGGCCATATTGTCACCCATTTTTAGGATTGCCAAACATAAGGAGATACCATAGATACCAGATACCAGAGTCATTCCAGAAATCCCAAAATGCTAAAAAAAAAAATGCTGTTTAGGGCAGACTAGAAGAATCACCTGGGGTGGTTAGGTAGGGTGGTGTAACTCCCCAAGGTCACTAAGATGCTACAAGCTCCAAGCAGCTGTGCCTAGAGAGTCAACAGTAAGTGAATATAAACCTGCATCTATCTTAGGTTAAATTTAAAAAAGAAATAATTCAAGGGCAGAGAAATTGTCTTTTTCCACAATTAGGGCTTGTTCACACAGAGTTTACACTCCGTGTTACAGGTGCTTTTAGGATCCGTCTCTGGGTCCGTCCTGTCGGTCCCAGAGACGGATCTAAACAATTAGCAGTGAGATTATCACTGCGGGCTATGAGGAAGACGCAGCGGCGTTCACATGAGAGATCACCGCTGCGTGTTTGACATGCAATTCTTTCAAAGACGGAGCCGACAGGCAGGAGGGGAACACGCAGCGGCGATCTCTCATGTGAATGCCGCTGC
Organism: Phyllomedusa bahiana; assembly: GCA_025379985.1. Taxonomy (NCBI): domain Eukaryota; kingdom Metazoa; phylum Chordata; class Amphibia; order Anura; family Hylidae; genus Phyllomedusa; species Phyllomedusa bahiana. The sequence continues at coordinate 110,605 of JAODAL010004206.1, read as the reverse complement.
GTCTTCCTCATAGACCACAGTGATAAACTCACTGCTAATTGTTTAGATCCGTCTCTGGGTCCGTCCTGTCTGTCCCCGAGACGGATCTAAAAAGCGCTTGTAACACGGAGTGAAAACTCCATGTGAACAAGCCCTTATTCTTGTGGACAACGATGCTGCAGGTCCTGAGGCGCTGGTCCCCATTGTCCCTCCCTATAATCTAGCCTTGCTTGTGTCATTGCAATTAGTAAGCACAAGGCATATCTTTACAACATCATTGCACATCCTTATCCTTTTGGATATGCTGAGTTGGTGTTTATTACGCTGACCTATGCATTTCCTATGGAGGTGGTTCTTTACTGCAATTTGGGGTTTTATAAGTACTCCTGTATATGACCAGTTAATATATATTATGTGAGCCCAGTCATTTCCTACTTACTTGCCTTAATGTACCTTATTAATATCGGGCTAGTTATTGGGCGCTCGCAGTTTGCGTGGTTCCGTCTTGGGAATCAATGCGCATGCGTTGGTGCCATAGCCCGTATCGGTACAACACCTACTAAAACTTGCGAGTGCGCAGTTCACTTTACTGGTCGCGGTGTTCTCGAGTCTGCGCAGTTCATTCTGTGAACCTCGGGACTTTGTGCATGCGCTGCTGTATCCAGGAGTGGCTAGAATGTTGTACATGCGCAGTTTAGTCCGGGAGACGCCGGGGCTTCGCGCCGTTTGGCTTCCATTCCAGTTTGTGTGTAAGTGATAGCATCTGTTTTGATTTACACTGTACACGTGCAATTATGTATGTATACACTTTGTGCACTGATTTATGATCTTATACACATGTGATCTGTGTTTTCTAATGTATTTCACGATGGATGCTTTGTATCATATTGTCACCTTTATTGTAATTTTTGGATTATCTTAATAATGTACACAAATGATTGATAATTGATTACGCTGTATGGATTCACTATATTTACCACTAGATGTCACTGTTTGTTAAGCTTGAAAAAGGCTCTGTTCAGAGCCGAAACGTTGCTGTCGTTGGGTGAATAAATTTTCCTTATTTTTTGAAGTGCTGCCTACTGTTTTTTTATTTTGTATTTTGGCCTTGATCCTGGCCATTGTTGGCGTGCACTCTTCACTTTCTCGTTATCGATATATGCTGCTGTAACTTAGCTTTTTTGTGTCTACACAATCACCAATAGCAGAATGGCTAAAAAACTGTGAACGCTTTAAATGTAGCAATTAAACTTGATTTCAGCACTGTACAAAAGGGTAAGAGTCTGTCCATGCAGCAAGGATTTTAAGTTGTTTTTTTTCAGACGTGTTTCGGATTTGGAAACGATCTGAAAACCAACCATCAACCATCATCATTGACTTTAACAGAAAATCCACCCAGTAGTCTACACTGCATGGATTTCTACCGTTCGGACTTTCACACCGCCGGCGTTCCAAAAAACTCGGAACATGCACAATCTTCCGTCCAGTTTTCAGGCAGAAGGTGTGCTATTCAGTGGTTAAGGGATGGGTGAATCCGCAAACCGCTGACAGCGTGTGGAAAAAAAGGTAGAAAAAAAGAGGCATAAGATTTTTTTTTTTTTTTATTCTATTTAAGAAATACATGCCATATACACTCACCGGCCCCTGTATTAGGTACACCAGGCTAGTAACGGGTTGGACCCCATTTTGCCTTCAGAACTGCCTCAATTCTTCGTGGCATAGATTCCACAAGGTGTTGCAACGATGCTCAATTGGTACCAAGGGGCCCAAAGAGTGCCAAGAAAATATTTCCCACACCATGACACCACCACCACCAGCCTGAACCGTTGATACAAGGCAGGATGGATCCATGCTTTCATGTTGTTGACGCCAAATTCTGACCCTACCATCCGAATGTCGCAGCAGAAATCGAGACTCATCAGACCAGGCAACGTTTTTCCAATCTTCTACTGTCCAATTTCGATGAGCTTGGGCAAATTGGAGCCTCAGTTTCCTGTTCTTAGCTGAAAGGAGTGGCACCCGGTGTGGTCTTCTGCTGCTGTAGCCCATCTGCCTCAAAGTTCGCCATACTGTGCGTTCAGAGATGCTCTTCTGCCTACCTTGGTTGTAACGGGTGGCTATTTGAGTCACTGTTGCCTTTCTATCAGCTCGAACCAGTCTGCTCATTCTCCTTTGACCTCTGGCATCAACAAGGCATTTCCGCCCACAGGACTGCCGCTCACTGGATGTTTTTTCTTTTTCGGACCATTCTCTGTAAACCCTAGAGATGGTTGTGCGTGAAAATCCCAGGAGATCAGCAGTTTCTGAAAAACTCAGACCAGCCCTTCTGGCACCAACAACCATGCCACGTTCAAAGGCACTCAAATCACCTTTCTTCCCCATACTGATGCTCGGTTTGAACTGCAGGAGATTGTCTTGACCATGTCTACATGCCTAAATGCACTGAGTTGCCGCCATGTGATTGGCTGATTAGAAATTAAGTGTTAACGAGCAGTTGGACAGGTGTACCTAATAAAGTGGCCGGTGAGTGTATGTATCTTTTATTTAACATTTGATTTCACGTGTCTTTATAGTAAAAAGCTTTGCTTGTCAAAGATTCAATGTTTATGCAAAACATAAGTTTGTTTCCTTATGAAAAGGTTCATCGTTATATCTGATGAGAAGGAAAAACGTCAACAATTGTAGACATTTTATCAAGAAACATCAAGGTTGGCCTGTGAATTTGTCCAAGTTTTTAATTTTCACCCACTGTGTATTTTAGTTTTAGACCCCTGCTCTAAATGGTAAATCCTAAGTTGAGTTCGTGCATTGTGGTCAAATTGCTGATCTGCAAAATTGCAGCAAAATCTCATACTTTGCAGCAATCTTGTGAAAAACCAGTGTAAAAAAATGACAGTATGACCATGTATTAAAAGGGTTTTCTGATTAGCTGATGATTAGCTTTTAACATGAGGGAAAAGGTAAATGAGCTATTACCAAATACATTGCTGTTCAGATTTTGCTTTGTTTCTCTTGGTTACCGACTGCCTTTCCCTGCTCTCTCTTATCTGCTTGCTCCACGCTGTCCTGTCTGACCATGGTGAGTCACTCCCTGCTGAGTGCTATCTCTAGCATAGGAGCTTGTTTATGTAAGTTATTGACAAATCTTAACCTTTAGAGCCTAGTGCTCTACAGATTATAAATCTCTTGCACTCATATCACTGCAACAGGAATAGCAGAGCTGACATGCCAATCACTGCTATAGAACCACCCATAGCCAAACCAGGAAGTGTGAGAATGAAACTGGCTGTGGTTCTGTGAAACAACCCCTTTAAACAACACTTCCATTAGAAAGGAGTATTTTTTGTTAAAACCAATATTCCTGGAAACCTTTTATATTTTAGAATTTTTGGCAATTAAAAATTACAAGATATTCTCCTTCTCTGTGTGAGAAATAAAACTCCTGAATAGCAGGGCAGACTACAGTTGGTGCTGCTTATCTCTGTATAGTCTTGTTGCAAATAGTAGATGATGACCTAATGATCGCTCTGTTGTTCTCTGGAAAGGGATATATAATATTAGATTGGATCACAGGGATATACTGTACATAGCAAACATGAAAGAATGAGGTCATCTTTTCTTGCACCAGGGAGGGAGGCTTCTTCAGACTTATCAGTCAGGTTAAAACTGGCCCAAAGGGGAACAGGGAAGACCCTCAGTTAATCCCTGAGTATGGCAGATCTGGAGTTTCTTTTAAACTGCATATCCATCCTTGAGAGAGGCAGAAAGCATATAGAGTAAGAGGCAAAAACCAAGAGGCAAAGTGTAAGAGGCCCCCAGAATGAAAAATCACTGATGGGCTCTAAGTACCACACCCAGCCAGAAAGACGGATGAGCAAGTAATCCTCTCACTGCTGTACTATCAGGGCTCATAGAAGGGAAGTCAGAAAAAGGAATATACATAGGTGAACTTTAAAAAAATAATATAAAAGAAACCAACTACCCAATTAGGAAAACAAAATCCACATAGTAGTCGCATATTGCTTGTCAATTTGTGAAAATAAAAAATTTGATGGTATCGTCCCTTTAACTTTAGAACATAACCCAATAGGGGTAAGTGTAAAAAACGGATGTATACAACTGCTGCAGTTTTGACCTCCCTGACAGAGCCCTATTTCTGATATGTCACTTTTTGCGTGAATAACTTTTTTATACTTTTACCTATTCATGTGATTCAGAGATTGTTTTCTTGGACACATTGTGATTTAAGTTAGTAAGAAATTTTGGTCCATACAATCCTTGTTTATTTGTGCAAACATCAAAAGGTTGTAAAAATGTTGCAAAATTCGCTATTTTCAAAGTTAAAAAATTTCTGTGTGTATGGCAGATAGTTATTCCACACAAAATAGTTTATAACTAGCATCCGCCATATGTCTACTGTAGGTTGGCATCATTTTTTAAACGTCTTTTTAATTTTTTTTTCAACATTAGGCGGCTTAGAAATTTAGTAGTAATTTTTCACATTTTCAAGAAAATTTGCAACATAGATTTTTTTAGGAATCAGTCCAGTTCTGATGTGGCTTTGAGGGGCTTGTATGTTAGATACCACCATAAATAGTCCATCTAAGAAACTACACACCTTATAGTATAGTATTATAGTATTCAAAACAGCATTTAGGAAGTTTATTAAGCTATAAGGTATTTCACAGAAATTAAAGCAAAGTGGAGGTGAAATGTCAAAATTTCACTTTTTTTTTGCAGATTTTCAATTTGTATCCATTATTCACTGGAACACGATAGATGTGACCAGGAAAATGCAACTCAACATCAATTCTCCCAATTCTGCCGTTTTTAGATATATTCCATATCTGGCCCTAGTGCGCTATTTGACTCAACCACAAGCTTTAGAATAAGAGGAGCACCTACCGGACTTTGGGGTCTCATTTTCATTATGATTTTCTGCAAGCACCAATACAGGTTTGCGGATGCCCTAAGGTGCTAAAACTTAATAAACACCGCTAAAAAGACCTCATTTGGGAAACTAAACCCTTTAAGGAATATATCAAGGGGTGTAATGAGAATATCAAACCCACAGGTGTTAAAAATTTGTTTAGCCCTAGTCTGTGAAAATATTCTTTCCAACAATCTGCATTTTTAGTTGAAAGTGTTTCATTTTTACAAGGAATACTGGGAAAAAAGCACCCCAAAATTTGTTATGCAATTTTTTCCAATTTCGTCAATACCCTATACAGTATGTGGGTGCAAACTGCTGTTTGGGCGCATGATACAAGCGAGGGAGCGCAATTTGGCTTTTGGAACGCAGATTTTGGTGGGTGCCATGTTGCAGTTGCAAAGTCCCCAAAGTACCAGAATAGGTGAAACCGTTTAGAAGTCACCCCATCTGGGATTCAACACCTCTCATAGATCTCATCTAGGGGTGTACTGTGCATTGTAACTGTCAATCACTATGCCCAGTCGTGCCCTCATGGCGTAGTGACATCACAGGCAACCAGGAAGCCTTTGTTGGGCTTTTGAGTTACTAGGGAGAGCATCGGCAGCCGCAATCACATCGCAGCAATGCTGATGCAGACGGAGGGAGCGCACTGCCTCTGTCTTTCCCGTAGCTGCCGCAATCGTGATTGACCACAGCAGCTTAGAGGATAATCGTCCACAACCGGAGTGAGCTTCAGTTGTGGGTGACACAGCACGGGGCCAACTGTAATATATAGTAATATGTGCTGTACAGTATTTTCAGTGCGTTTCCTACAGTTTTATCAGCTATTCTTATGACTGGAAGCACAGTAGTTCTATTTGTCCCAACATACTGGAAATAGGTCTAGTGACTAAAGAGGTTTAACATGAGGTAGAAAATGGGAGGTGGGGAAGGGGCTTGAGATTGGGAGGCGGAAGATAGAAAAAGCACAGCAAAGTTTTACAGGATAAAGGAAAACAGCGGCCAAAAAGAAAATGCCTCTGCTCAGCAGCAAAGAAGGGAGAGCACAGCAGGGGGAAAGCACAAATTAATACAGAGAATATCACAGAGATGAATAAAGGGTGTGTGTTTGTGTGCCTGTGTGCCTGTGTGTCTGTGTGTCTGTGTGTCTGTGTGTGTGTCTGTGTCTGTGTGTGTGTGTGTGTGTGTGTGTGTGTGTGTGTGTCTGTGTGTCTGTGTGTGTGTAGGGGGGGAGAGTGGCGGTGGTTCCTTGGACAATCCCTTTTAATTAACTTTGAGTACCATAGGTGAACTGCCAGCAGGAACCAGAACCAAGATGTAGGAGCAACTGTGTCTGTAAGGGTAAGATCATACGGCGTATTGCAGCGCGTACTGTACATGCCGCAATACGCCAGGTGTTTTAGAAGTATGTGCTGACCAGCCTTACTTCTAAAACGCTGACAGCCTCCCATTCACTTTCACTCTCCTGGGAAAAAGTGTCATCTTAGTTGTTTTCCCCACTGCATTTTATACACTGGGGAAAACATTGGGTATTTATAGCTCTCAATGAGAGCTATAAGTTACCGTAATTGCTGGGCGTATTTAGGGTGTATTGCGCCATATTTAGGGCAATTATGCACCATAATATGTCCCGCAATTACACTGTGTGAACATAGCCTAACATGGCAGCCAATGATCATTTCCTGTTAGTAATTAAGAAGTAGAGATAAGCCGCACAAATGGCTAGACTTTAAAGAGACAGACATCACCCAGGGGCCATACATGAGGATCTGAGAGGACTGAGACTTTTATTTCTCACTGGAGGTACTCCTTAATACTAAAACTTTCACAGTTAAATTTTTCCTTATGTGGCATCATCTGTAACCTTAATACAAATTAGAGGAATAAATCTTTCCACTCCTTTGTCAGAATGTGACAGACTTTATAAGACATATTTAGCGGGCTGTAACCTTTGTAGAAAATTGCTCTTATTTTTCACTTTAATGAATTTCTAAGATGAAGAAATGTTTTCCTAAAATGACATTGATTTTCAGAGTGATGATGATTTTGTATTAAACCTCAGAGACTTCAGATGGCCGTGTAATCCTTATTATTCATTGTAATTTATTTACTGACCTTTGTCAAGTGGCTTAGTACAAAGCACCAAGGTCATCTTCTATCAATTAATAACGGAGCTGTGGAACCCCAGGACACTCAGTTTACTCACAATGCGGAATATTTACTGGGTATAAATAGTACACAATACATACAATTTCATGTACATAATGTAATTCCGGGGATGTTATTCTAGGAACTGTGTTTTCTGCTGGGATTTGATCAAATATAAAGTTGTAGAAAGACATAAGTGGTCAGCGATGTATATAAAGATGAGAAAATCAGCTATGATCATAGAACTGGGCCCTCTATGATCATAGAACTGGGCCTACTATGAATATAGAACTGGGCCCTTTATGATCATAGAACTTGGCTAGCTGTGATCAAAGAACTGGGCCCACTATGATTATAGAACTGGGCCCACTATGAATATAGAAATGGGCCCACTATGAATATAGAACTGGGCCCACTTTGAATATAGAACTGGGCCCACTTTGAATATAGAACTGGCCCAACTATGAATATAGAACTGGGCCCTCTATGACTATAGAACTGGGCCCACTATGATTAAAGAACCAAGCCCACTATAAATATAGAACTGGGCTTGCTATAATCATAAGACTGAGGCCATTAAGATCAAAGAACTGGGCCCACAAGGATTATAGACCGGTGCCAACTTTGATAATAGAATTAGGCCCAATATGATCATAGAATTGAGCCCACTGTAATCATACTTTGGCTTACTTCAATCATAACTTGGCTTGCTGTGATCATAGATCCTGGCCTACTATGATTATAGAGCTGAGCCTATTAAGATCAAAGAACTGGGCCCACTATGATTATACAAATGAGCTTACTTTGATCATAGAACCTGGTTGTTGTGATCATAGAACTGGGCACACAATGATCATAGAACTGGGCCTACCCTGATCCTTAAACTGGGCTTACTTTGATCATAGAACTGGGTCCACTAAAATTATAGAACTGTCTCACTGTGATATAAGACCTTAGCCCATAAATATAAAAACACTGAACCCAATGTGGATTTAGAATCGGGCTCACTGTGATAGTACAGAACTGGGCTCACTATGACCACAGAACTGGGTTCATTATGAACACCTGAACAGGACCCACTGTGATCATAGAACTGGGCCCACCATGATCGTAGTTTCATTTTTTTGGACTAATAGTCTCCACCATTGGGGGTAGATTATAAGAATTTTCCCAAATAACTAAAATTTATTACAAGATAAGTAATAAGTATCTAAGTCTTGGTAGTCCAACCTCTACCAATAACGAGAATGGAATCCCATGCCCAGTAGATTGAATGGGGCAGTGGTCGAAGGGACTGCCGAGCACGCACTTATCTATCTCCTGAAATCCGATAGAGTTTGAATGGAGCAGCAGTGTGTATACGCAACCATCACTCTATTTATCCAAAGGGACACTGGATACCTTTTACCATAAGTTGGTGGAGGTAACAGCTGTAAGACCATCACCGATTAGTCCCTTATACCACCTATCCTGTCGAAATTGGAAATCCTCTTAATGTTTACTCTTTTCATCCCATACTGTCTTCCAGAGGCATTACTAGAAGAAACTGAGCCTCAACACAGAATCTACAACCAACCATGTGCCATTTATAATACTGGAGTCATCTTATATGGAGCAGAGGCCTTTGACCCTCCTCAGGCATCATTGCCAGGAATCAACTGCTACATTTGCTCCCTCTACAGTAGGAATTTTGGCCCATTTTCCATCTATATGAACATATTCATGTCTACTTACACTTATCATAAACTTTGCTGCTATCATCACAGATAGGACATCTCTTCCATAGGTTCCAAAGGGTTATTTGTCAATTACCAAAGATAAATACACCCTTATGGTGATTGGCTCCAAAGCCACCTTGTTTTCTTCTGAGACTTTGGAGCACATAATTGTGGCCTAATATCAAATCCACTAATACTCTAGTATTTAAGTACCTTAATGGAGCTTCACCAAGATATGGCTTTAGCTTCAATCCCTTCCCACTTTTTGTTTACATCACATTTTTTTCTTCCCACCTTCCTTTCTTCTCACCTTCCTACAATATTTTTATTTTATTGTCTACATAGACCTGTAAGGGTTTGCTTTTTGCAGAACAAATGTACTTTTTAATAGAATCACTTATCTTATAATACCATATACCATAAAATATACTGAGAAAAAATCTTTGTGGGGTGGAACTTTTTTTTATTTTTCCATCTAAGCACATGAGTGAGTGCTCATTTTTTGTGGACTGACGTGTAGTTTTTATTGGAACCATTTTAAAGATTTCTCATCAATTTTTTGTGCCCTAATTTTTGTTTGGGACACAAAGTAATAAAAATCCTTTACTCTTGGCATTGATTAATTGTTGAGTATTTGTGTTCACCATATGGTATAAATCAGGCATCCTCAAACTGCGGCCCTCCAGCTGTTGGGAAACTACAATTCTCATCATTCCCACTGTTATAGATTATATAAATGCATGATGGGAGTTGTAGTTTCCCAACAGCTGGAGGGCCGCAGTTTGAGGATGCCTGGTATAAATAATGCTATAATTTAATAGATCAGACTTTTACGAATGCGGCGACACCAATTATGTTTAGCTTTTAATTTTTTTTGTTTATTTGTAAAATGGCTAAAGGGGGTATTCTGAACATTTACATTTTTTATTCTTGTACTTTTAGTCCCTTTAGGGTACGTGATCATGTGTACACTGTTCTGCAAAAGTAATATATTGCAGAACAGTGTACAGTACTGGCTCTCCTATTACAACATGCCTAAAGAGAAGTAGTAAGGTGTTAGTCGTGGAGGCCTTCAATAGACCCCTGGCTGCTATAATAACCAGTCAGCACCCTTCAATCTAATTGGGCGGAAGGATGGGGTATTGGGACTGTTTCTAAATCCCTTACATTTTATGGTTTTTTTAACCATAGCATTTGAAGTAGTTAATAGGTTGGGATCAGAGTCAGGGGTGTAACTAGAGAAGCCAGGGCCCCAAAGCAAACTTTTGGATGGGGCCCCCTACCCCCCCACTCGCCCACCTCCCTGACCACGACCATGTACCAGGACATGCTGTTAGATAATATAGATAATACAAGGGGTAAATACCTCACCATACATCTCACTATTATATTGCTACCAAACAAATCCACTATACCAAAACCAACATTACCAATAACACTACTACATATGGACCGGATTATACCGCCAGAACATCACAAATTACACATAGTGTCTGAATAATACCCCTACACTATTACTGATCAGTACACAAAGACCAATAGTACCGCCATACAGTGACCATATAGTGGTATATGCTAGTGTACACAGGCTCTGCAGACTGTATATTACCTCCATACAGTGACCATATAGTGGTAGATACACGTGTACACAGGCTCGGCAGACTGTATATAACCACCATACAATGACCATATAGTGGTAGACACCAGTGTACACAGGCACTGTAGACATATAAGTGATTACAGTGTAGTTAAATCTTGTGACTCACAGGTGACGTTTCTCTGACAATTCGTTTAATTTCCCCTTTGTTCTGCATCCGGTCCAGACCTCCATCATGATGACGTCTCACGACCACTTGTCCCTGCAGATTTAGACACAAAGGGCGACATGTATGAATGGGCTTTACGCCTGTTTTCTGGCGTACACTGCGCCTCCCAGCCCGAATCCCGCTGTCGGACGCAGCGTTCGCCACTTTCGGCTGCGGTCCGCATGAAGGGGCGGGCAGTGGGCGGGCAGTGGGCGTGGTGGGGCGCGGGGTAGGCGTTCCGGGGCGGGACGCGGCGCGCTCGTATAGTCCAAGGCATGTACCATCGCGGCTCGCCAAATCGCGGCGCGCGGTAGCTCCGACAAGCAGACCAGGTTTTTTTTTGTGTAAATACTCCGGCGGGCCGGTCGAAGTGAAGCAGGATCCGAACGATGCTGGAGAGAGCGGTGAGCGAAGATCACGACAAAGATCCCTCGGGCGCTCCGCTCCGTGCAGCAGGAGTATGAATAGGAAAAAATCGCCTTTATAAAGGCGGAAAACAGTGTCAGAAGAGAGCTGCACGTAAAAATATACACATAATAAAAAAAAAACATCACTTTTCCAAACTCTAGAACGGCGCAATATCAACAAATATGATATTGCAAATTGCCGGGAAAGACAGTAATTCAAAATCTGAAACCTATTCTGATTGGTCGGGCAGAAACCCGGGCCAATCAGAATCGGAGCAACAGTGAACCATAAAAGCAAAGGGAAGAATTGACCAATCAAAATCCCCAGCGGATAATTCCAAAAACAGTACAAAATCTGAAACCTGATTCTCATTGGTCGGCAGCCGCCAATCAGAATGGAGCGACAGTAACCATTTAGCCTATGGAGAATGTGACCAATCAGAATCCGGCGGGATAATTCAAAATACAGTAAAAATGCTGAAAAGAGCTGATTGGCTGAGCTAGCGGGGTCTCGGCTAGCTCAGCCAATCAGAATAGGAGCGACAAAGTCCCATTCTAGCCTATGGAAAAAGTGTAACCAATCAGAATCCAGGGCGGGATAATTCAAAATACAGAAACAATGCTGAAAAGAGCTGATTGGCTGATGCTAGTGGTGGTCTTCGGCTAGCTCAGGGGGGCCAATCAGAAACGCTAGCTACTTCTCACATTAAACCACTAATGGAGAGATGAGCGCCACTCAAATCTCGCGCTCAGCGCCGCGCGCATGTATGTATTATCAACAAATTATTTTTATACAGTGGTAAAAACATTATCAGATAAAGACCAAACACTTCATAAAAATAAGGCAGTTAAAACCCTTAACAACGCGTTACGCCGCCGTGAGACCGGCGCTACAGTAGGAATTGCCATAGAGAGAATTGCCGGGAAAGACAGTCAATTCAAATTTGTAAGCATTCCATTGTGGCATAAACCGTCCAATCAGAATAGGGAGCGACAAAGTCCCATTAATATCCTAATTGGAGGAGAATTGACCAACTCAGAATAGGGAGCGACAGATGGCCCATTCTATCCTATGGAGAAAAATGACCCAATCAAATTCAAAGGCGGGACAGATTCAAAATACAGTAAAAAAGGCAGAAACGAGCTGATTGGTTTGAAGCAAGCGTGGGCGTCGTCCACTTAGGCCAATCAGAGCAAACGAGATGCTTTCCTATAGAGTTCTATGGGGACCGAAATTTAAAAGAGGAGCCGTAATTTGAAACCAATGGGAGAGCGACGCGACGCTCCTATGGGTTTTTTCTAATGCAAATCTGGTAAAAAGTGTACATGGCTGAAATCAAATTATAAACGTACAGAATTTGTGCCGATGTGTAGAAAAAAGGAAGACTAAGAACTTTTTGCTTCTGAAGGGAGATTTGCAGCAAGCACAGCCTAAACAGCATTGGTGTGTAAGGTTTTAAAGCTGAGCATATTGACGAGTGAACGAGTCTTGCGAGTGTTTCTTATAAAGTGTTGTAGACCTTGAGATTGAGAGACTTTAGATTTGGGAGTTTAGAGGGGACAGTATTGGTATTACTTAAATTATAATTTAGATCATTATATCTTTTTTTGGTAACATCCCCATGAGTTCCAGTTTGACAATCTGTCCAGTGCTCAACGCTGTGCAATGTATGCCATCCGTTGATCAACATTATCGAGTGTGCATACTGCCGTGCAAGATGTGAGCACTACTGCACATATAGAAGCCGGATCCTGGATCAAATGAGCAAGTGGCGACACTGAGATCCTTTGCCAACTTGGAAGCGAGCCGGCAGCCCACTGAGCAAATCACTCCGCAGGTGTAGTGATAACTGCGTAGGGTGGAAGCATGGAGGTGCGAGAACAAAAGGCAAGCTAGATTGGGGTAACAGTAAGGAAAAGAAGTTAGAGGGAAAGGAAGTTCAGGGGAGGCTAGGCCTGAACTGGTTACACCCCCCAAATTTGCAATGATTGGCGGGATGAGGGGGATGACGGTTCAGAAAATAGCATATGCTGCGCAAGACCACTACCCCTGTCTGCTCCAGTAAGTATGGGAATAAGGGAGTGCAGGTCAGGCTAGAACAGGTGAGAAGTCAGTTGGGACTCATTATTAGGGGCACAGCACAGGGCAATCTGTGCCACAAAGTAACCCGGGGATCGTCGAACAGTGTGTTTAATACCGGGGCCCCGGTTCGACATATCGCGTGGAATAGGGATGACAATCACAGCTGGGTTGGGCTGGTGTAAATCCAGCTGGTCAGGGTCCACATTGGCCACCAATGACAAAGTTTAGAGGTTAATGTGGGTAGTGTACTGTAAAAACGATTTCAGGACTTAGCCAAAAGCTCAGGGTCAGGACCTCCATGGGTAAATTTTCAGAAATATTACCTGTTCCACAATCCCACACCAGAGAGAGGCAGAGGGAAATATAGGAAAGAGAATAAGTTGACTCAAAAATTGGTGTAGGAAAGGAGTGGATTTTGGGTTTTTGGAGAACTTGGGCTGACTTCTGTCTTGGCTACAGACTCTATCTAGGGATGGCTGACCAAATGGGGAGGTTGCAGCCGTATATGGGGGACAAAATTGCCAGGAAAGTGGAGGGAATATTTAAACTAGGGACTGGGGGGGAGGGTAACTACACAATAGAAATGCAATGATAGTGAAGATAGAGAGCCGCGAGTGGGAATTAGTAATAAAACAGGGTGGAGTGTGAGGGGATGAGTGGTGTAAGCAATAGATAAAAGAGATCAGGGAAAAGGAGATAAAAACGAAAAATCTTAAATTGCAGTGCTGACCAATGGCAAGGATTCTGACCAATCAAAATTATGAACTAGAAAGTATTAATAGCTGAAGAATAAATATGACAAGTGGGGATATCTGAGACATGGCTGGACGAGAGCTATACGACTGGGCATGTTAAAACTTGCAGGGTTACAGTCTAATATAGAAAGAATCGTAAAGTACCGAAAGGGGGGATGTTCTGTCACAGATGTAAAATCCTGTACTGAAGCCAACACTTGCGGAAAGATATAGGTACAGGAAATGAACATGTGGAATATCAAAATGGGAAATATACGATGGGGGTAACAATAACAAGAATAATACTAATAAGGGTTCCTGCTATAAGGCCCCCCAAAATCACACAGAACCCATGGAAGAGTACACACTCATCCAGGCAAATAGATAGTGGCGGCTAATCAGATGAGGTTATTATATGGGGCGACTTTAACTATCCAGACATCAATTGGGATATCTGATAGCTTGTAGCTCTCATAAAGGAAACAGTTTTTTGTCAAAAAACTAATGATAATTTACCTTTGCCAAATGTGGCAGGAACCGACTAGAGTAAAGGCCCTTCGTAGACCTTAATAATTAACTAATAGACCTGACATAGTCACAAAGGTTCAGTTTGAGGCACCTAGGGAAGAGAGACCATAGATATAATAAATTTCCGGTTTTATCCTTCAATAGAGTTTTTTGTCAAGGAGCCACAAAAACACTGAATTTTAGAAGGCTATTTTATTCAGCTTAGGCGAGGCCTAAACCGGATTGAATGGGGACAATGTGTATAAATAGAGCAGAACTAATAATAAATGGGATATTTTTTAAAAAACATCCTAGGCTACCACATGTGAGAGGTACATACCTATTGGTAAAAAAAAATTAGAAACATAAAAACCCCAATGTGGACAACAGGGGATTAAAAGAGGCAATAAAAAAACAAAAAGAAAGACGGTTTCACCTACTAAAACAGGAGGGCATGTGGAAGAGGGCACTAAGAAGCATAGGGAAAAAAAATAAAGAGTAAAAATAAACATCAAGGAAGCAAAGCTGGAGACGGAAAGACATATTGCTATAGAAAGTAAAACTAACCCCATAAATTTTTTAACTATATAAATTAGTAAAAATGATTAAAACAGAAAATGTTGTCCCTTTGAGAAAATCTGAGGAGAAGACAGTAGAGGGCGGATGATAAAAAAGCAAACGTATAAACACTTTTTTCTTCCCTGTATTTACCGAGAGGATGATGACTATCCAGTTGAACAGAGGGATGAGGTAAACCCAACTTAAAAGTTTCTTGTCTAACCCAGGATAGAAGTGCAGCTCCGTCTTACGGAAGATTTAAAAATATACAAATCCCAGTCCATATGGCATACACCCACGTGTCCAAAGAGAGTTAAGTGATGTCATAGTATAGGCCTCTATCTTAATTATTACATGGACTGTCTAATAACGGGGTAATTTCCAAAGGATATTGCGCATAGCAAATGTGTTGCCAATATTCAAAAAGGGGTCAAAAAAGTGATCCAGGAAACTATAGGGCCAGTAAGCTTAATCCCTTTGTAGGTAAAATGTATTGAAGGCGTTTTTCAAGAATGCTATCCTGGAGTATCTCACTGACAAATAAATTAATAACGCCGTTTCCAGCATGGGTATCATGAAGTGATCGGTCCAGTCAGACTAAACTCATCAGCTTCTATGAGGACGTTGCATTGCTAATGGATCGGGGTGAGCACTGGATGTCAATATATCTAGATTTTTCTAAGCATTTGATAGGTGCCACATAAAAGGTTGGTACAAAAAATGAGAATGCTTGGACTGGGGAAAATGTGTGCAAGTGGGGTAAGTAACTGGCTCACTGAATAGAAAAACAAAGGGTAGGTAAATTAACGAACATACTCAGACTGGATTGCTGTTATAGTGGGTACCACATGGGTCCAGTATTGGGCCCTATCCTCATTAAACATTGTTCATTAATGATCTTACACAGGGAAACACATTAGAATATCGATCTTAGCAGACGATACTAAGTCTCTGAGTAAAGTAATCAAACAATAAGGATAATATGTTATTACAAAGGGATACTTGGATAAGTTTGGAGGCACTTGGGGCAGAGGTGAAATGGCAGATGAGGTTTAACCTGATAAATGCAAGGTTATGCACAGGGGAAAGAGAAATCCATTACATGATTACATTTTAAATGAAAACACTGGGTAAAAGTGACATGGAGAATGGACTTGGGAATCCTGGTGGACAGTAAAACTTAATTGTAAGCAGCCAGTGTCAGGCAGCACACCAAAGCAAATAGGATCAAGGGTTGCATTAAAAGGGGGCATCGATGCACATGATAAGAATATTATACTCCCCATTATACAAGTCAATGGTTAGGACACAAATGAATATTGGTGTACAGTTTTTTGGGCACCAGTGCACAGTGAAAGAGACATTGTAGAGCTGAACAGGTACAAAGCGGGCAACTAAAATAATAAAAGACTGGTGGACTCCGTACACATAAATATTTGGCAAGATTAGTTTATTTATTTCAGAGAAAAAAAGGCTTTGGGGGGAACATAATAAATAATTTAAATACAATCAAAGGTCAATATAAGAGGATCTCTCCCAAGATTTAATTTATACACAGGGCTGTGTCTCAGAACAAGGTGGCATTCCACTACGTCTTGAGGAACGAAAGTTTCTAACATAAACATAGAAAGGGATTCTTTTACTGTATGAGCATTGAGACTATGGGAATTCTCAGCCAGAGGGACTTGTCATGGTGAAATTCAGATAACCGAAGTTCAAAAATTGGTTGGATTCATTTTCTGGAGCGTAAGTAATATAACAAGTTTAACAGTAGACTAGATTCAGGAGATGGGTCATTGCCAGGGATTTTCTGAATTGCCAGATTGGAGTCAGGAAGGAATTTTTTCCCTAAAATGAGGACAATTGGCTCTACCTCATTGGGGGTATTTTGCTTCCTATGGATCGACACCTTAGCCACAACAGGCTTGACTAGATGGACGACTTGTCTTTTTTTTAGCCTTACAAACTATGAAAACTAGTGAATATGTTGGCTAACGAAATAAAGATTTGTGAAATTCAAAGAAAATCATTCTGATTTCTTTCTTTTCGTTGCACCCCCATACTATTGACCCTTGGCTAACGAAAATAAAGAAATAAACATGATTTATGTTTTTTTTGTTTTTTTTCGTTAGCCACATAATAGTAATTCGTTTTATATCACACATCGGCACAAACTTCTGTAGTGTTATAATTTGATTTCAGTTCAGCCATGTTACACTTTTATACCTAATTGCATTAAAAAAACCCATAGGATGCGTCGCTCGCTCTCCCATGGTCCAAAATACGGAGGGCCTCTTTTAAATATTCGAGTCCCCATAGAACTCTATGAAAAGCATCTCGCTCTCCTGATGGCTAAGCTGGACGAGCCCTACCGCTGCTTCAACCAATCAGCTTCGTTTTCTGCCTTTTTACTGTATTTTGAACTGTCCCCGCCTTTTGAGCGAATGATGGTCTAACAACTGGCGGAAAACGGCGCCTCGACCCGGCGGGATCATACATGGTGGCCGCAAATACTTAGAAATCCTGCTTTTCCAGCACCGGGCCCCTGGCTATATGGGGTCCAATTTAGGTGCAGGCAGGGTTTTAGATAGGATAATATGTGGCCGCCACCAAATACGGCAAAGGTTTTAGGTAGCCAATCGAGTGCCCATATAGGCTAGCTACATAGGGAGCCATACAGGATACATGGATTAGTGTGGGCTATCAGTGGCCATATAGTTAGGCAAGCTTTAGGGGTGCTATATAGGGCAGACAGCCTTCACGGAAGCTATAAGGGATATGCAGGCAGGCATACTTAAAGCTATATAGGCAGCCCTATGTGGCTATGCAGGCAGGCTGTGGGGGGCCCTATGCAACGCCAGGCTGGGGTATCTAGGCAGGGCTAGGGGCCTATAAAGTAGGCTAGGGGGCAATAAAGGCAAGCTGGGTGCTATAAAGGCCAAGCTTTGGGGTTATAAGGGCAAGCAGGGGAGTAAAAGCAAGCTTGATTGGGGGTTATAAAGGCAAGCTTAGGAGGGTATAATGGCAAGCTAAGGGGGGTATTAAAGGGCAAGCTTGCTTAGGGGGGTAAACAGGCAAGCTTAGGGGGTATACAGGCAGAGCTTAGGGGGTATAAGGCAGGCATAGCGGGTAAAATACACCGGCAGGTCTTAAGGGGGTATCCGGCAGGCTTAGGGGGTATACGGCCGGCTTAGGGGGTATACAGGAGGGCGCCTAAGGGGTATACGCATGCTCTAGGGGGTATACAGGTGGCTTAGGGGTATACAGGTGCGGCGTAGGGTGCATAGACAGGGCAGCTTAGAGGGGGGTATACGGTAGGCTTAGGGGGTGTACAGGTAGGCTTAGGGGTATACAGCAGGCTTAGGGGTATACAGGCGGCTTAGGGGGTATGCAGGTGGCTTAGGGGTAAACGGCCCGCGTAGGGGGTAGGTACAGGGTTTTGGCCTTAGTGGGGTAACATGGTCGGCTTATGGGGTAAAACAGCGGCCTTAGGGGGTATAACCAGTGCGCTTATTTGGGTATATGGCAGGCTTAGGGGTATACGGCCGGCTTAGGGGGTATACAGGCGGCTTAGGGGGTATATAGGCAGCTTAGGGGGTATATAGGCGGCTTATGGGGTATACAGGC
Organism: Phyllomedusa bahiana; assembly: GCA_025379985.1. Taxonomy (NCBI): domain Eukaryota; kingdom Metazoa; phylum Chordata; class Amphibia; order Anura; family Hylidae; genus Phyllomedusa; species Phyllomedusa bahiana. The sequence goes on along the minus strand of JAODAL010004206.1, from coordinate 92,106 downwards.
GGCTTAGGGGATATCACAGCAGGCTTGAGGGGGTATACGGCAGGCTTAGGGGAATACGTGGACTGCCGCTTAGAAGGGTTATACAGCAGCTAAGGGGGTATACGGCAGGCATAGGGGGTGATACAGGTTTGCTTAGGTGGTATACAGGCGGCTTAGGGGGTAAAAGGTAAGCATATGGGTGTATATAGCAGGGCGGCTTAGGGGTTATAAATACGCCGGCTAGGGGGTATACAGTTGGCTTAGGTGGTATACAGGCGGTTTATGTGGGTAAACAGCGGCTTAGGGGGATACAGGCGCTTAGGGGGTATACGGCAGTCTTAGTGTGGTAATACGGCTGGCTTTAGGTGGTAAATAGGCCCCGGCTTAGGGGGGGTATACATGAGCTTAGGGGGTATAACAGGCAGCTTAGTGGGTATACAGGCGGCTAGGGGTATATAGGGCGGCTTAAGGGGTATAACAGGCGGCTTAAAGGGTATACAGGCTGAGCTTAGGGGGTATGTATCGGCTTAGGGTTTATACAGGTGGCTTAGGGGTGTATATAGGCCGCTATAGGGGGGTATACTGGCAGCTTAGGGGGTATACAGGCAGGCTTAGGGGCAGGTAAAATAAGAAATCCCTTACTCACCTTGGTCCACGCTCCCCTGATGCTCCGCTCTGCTACTTCCCCTGCAGCCTCTCTGCTGAGCGCGGGCGGCGCGGTGATGTGACGTCACCACGCGCACCCACGTGATCACAGAGGGCCAGTCAGGGGAAGTAGCAGAGCGGGACGTTGCTCCATCTGCTTACCGACCAGGGTATCTGCTGCCGTCTGAACGCTCCAGGCCGGAGGGCCCGGGCGATTTCAGAGACGCAATTTCCGTGCGCGTGCCCCGCAGCTCCCCGCTCTGCCGAGTTGAACTGTTAAGTTCACTGCCGGCGGGGGCCCAGGAGTGGCATTACCGGTATCGAACGCGGTAGCAGCTGTCCCGGGCGCGGTCCGCCCCCTAAGCGCACGGTGTAGGCTAAGCCCGAAGCAACTGCTACCCCTGCTACCCCGGTAGTTACGCCCCTGATCAGAGTGCTTTCTGATTCCAGTTGTAACTATAGGCTTTATCTGTCGCATCTGGAGTGGGCTTAGTAAGTGAGCCAGTGTAACTCTGGGATCGGCCATTCACATTTCGGCCAGTTGATGTCACCAGAATGCTGGGGAGGTAGGAGAAAAAGGAAAAGATCAAGAACTTGGAGGCAGGCTCAAACTAGCTCAAACATCTGATGGGCCAAGGGTGTTGCTAGGGTCCTGAAACATTTTGAGCATCGGCCCTCTGTGTTATATTTTTTTTCAATAGGGCTGGGTTCATGTGGCATTTTTAATGGCATATCATTAACTGCAGCGCCTATATTCATAGATTAAAAAAAACGTTCCTCTCACATATTTTAAGTTTTTTCCACACTGACTGACTACATTGTATAATGAAAATCAGCTCTGAAAACATTGCCTACACCATATTAAAAGCCTCATCTATGTATGATAATGGTGGAATACCTTTAAATAATAGTCATGCAGTTACCAAATAATACGGCTATACATGGAGCAAATATCTCACCATACATACTACCATCATAGCGTTACTAAAAAGCCCAATGTACTTAGACCAATACAAATAATAATACCATGAGGATCAAATAATACTGCCAGATGATCAATGCATACGACCACCACATAATGGGCCTTATGTATGAAAAGTGTTTAGCAGTATGACTATTTTGTTTCCCATAGCAACCAATCAGAGCTCAGCTTTCATTTGATATAGAGCTCTGATTGGTTGTATGAGCTTTGATTGGTTGCCATGGGCTCTGATTTGTTGTTATGAGCTCTGATTGGTTGCCATGGGCTCTGATTGGTTGCTATGAGCTCTGACTAGTTGCTATGGGCAACAAAAACAGTCTTACTGCTAGATAGTTTTCACACATAATGCCCAGTGACTACCAGTTATATACAGGCTCTGCACTCATATGAGTGATAACAGTGCAGTAACATCCAGTGAGTCGCAGGTGAGGTTTTCTCTGATCGGATTAGTTCTCTTACCTTTTTGTTCTCCATGTGTTCCAGACCACCATGATGACTTCTCTTAGTCCTGACTTGTCCCTGCAGAATTTACCCCACAAACATCTTAAACTCCTCACTTTTCCAGCAGCGCTCTACCCGTGTCCCACCTCTGTACAAACTCACCATCTATAGCACCCCAAATCCTAATGAACCCCTTTGTGTTCCAAACATTAAAAGTATGCCAAAAACTGTATAAGGTTTTTTTTGTCCCCATATAGTAGGTTAACCCCCAATATAGTAAGTAGGTACACCACAAATAAGGTAGGCAGATAGGTCGACCCCCTTTTAGGTAAGTAGAACCCAATTAGGCAGGTAGGCCCTCTTTAAGTAGGTAGGTATATTGCCCCCCAGTTAGATACAAGTAGATACATAGGCCCCTCATTAGGTAGCTATATAGGCCACCTATTAGGTAGGAAAATATATAGGCCCCCTAATAGACAGGTAAGAATATAGGCACCCTATTTGTCAGGCAGGTAAATAGGAGTCCATTAGGTAGGTAAATAACCTCCCCCCACGTTAAGTAGGTATATTGGCCCCCACATAAAGTAGGTATATAAGCCCCCCATTAAGTAGGTAAATATGTAGGCCTCCCATTAGGTAGGTAGATGTATAGACCCCTCATAAGGTAGGTAGCTAGGTATATAGTCCCCCTGTTAAATAGGTAACTATATAGATATTTCATTAGGTAGGTAAATTTATAGGCCACCTGTTAGGTAGCTACATAGGCTCCTAATACATAGCTATAAAGCACCCCCACTAGTTAAGTAGACATATATACCCCCCATTGATTATGCCCCCAATTAGGTTAATATATAGGTTTCCACATTAGGTAGGTATGTATATAGATCCCTGTTAGGTAGGTAAGTATGTATATAGTATCCATTAGGAAGGTATATAGGCTCCTTCTAGGTAGGTAGGTATATAGGCTGTGCATGCCTGACTGCACTTGCCCTGTCCAGTTTTCATTCAGGCTATTGCGTGCCCAACGTGCAGTCACGGAAATGGTATTTTGTCACTTCCAGCACTTTGCTGATCAGAAGACCTGCAATGCATGGAGTAGCAGGTTGGTGAGCAATTATACAATTTTGTTATAATTCTGGAATAATTGTTTTAATTTGTGCAGGTATTTCATGAGGCATGTTACTAGGTAGACTTTATGCTATAATAAGAGCACCAAGTGTGCTCGAAACGAGTAAGCGGGTGTCTTTGCCTCAGTTGCTTGCACGCAGTACAGTCTAGTTGTTTAGCTGTCTGCCACATGATTTTATGATATTTTTTTTGTATAAAGCCTTGAATTTTTATCTTTTCAAGGAAAAAGACAAAGAAAGAGGCGGAGGGCAAGAGTCATGAGCAGTATGTGCAGTCATGTACAGTAGCTGTAGGATGGAACCGAAGAATCAACTCCAGTGGTGTGCCCAAGCAATCAACTCCATACCTGGCAGATCCTGGCCCCAGGCATCCCAGTCCAATACTGCTTGTGAGGGTAGAGTCAGTCAGTTGTGAGAGGATAAATGGACAGAAAAGTGAGATAGAAAAAGGTGGGAGCTGTAGGATGGACCCCAAGAATCAACTCCAGTGGTGGGCCCAAGCAATCAACTCCATACCTGGCAGATCCAGGCACCCCAGTCCGATACTGCTTGTGAGGGTAAAGTCAGTTCTGAAAGGATAATAGGACAGAAAAGTGAGATAGAAAAAGGTGGGAGGTTATGCAATAGTAAGTGAAGTTGGGCAGATCTTTCAGTATCCTCACCAGAACGAAAACAAGGGATCACCAGTGTTGAGGGTTTACAAAATCTGAAAGGATACGGTAAGATGACGAGTGGACGTTAAAAACGATACCAAGGGCGTCAGCATAGGTGTCCTTTATTTAAAAATCCCCATACAACAGCATAACAGCAACGTTTCGACCTCCATCCAGAGTCTTTATCAGCTGACGACCTTGGTATCGTTTTCTGGAGTACTTGAGGAGGAAGGGGGACTGCTTCCAATTGGTCGTCTATTGCATGTTTGATGGTGGTCCTCATGTAAAATTACTAAGGACTTCTGTGCTGTCCGAAATACTATTTTTTGCCAAGAGTGGACGGAGAGGGAGACTCCCGTCCCACAGGCATGCCACTAAAGAATGTGTAGCAGCAGAAAGAGACTCAGAGACAGTCTTCAGAGAACCTAGGGTGACTTGTTCAGAGATTGCCTAAATCTTAGAGCTCTTTTTCTCAACTCAAATAATAAACCCTGTTTAATCGACATCACTGGTCGTGTTATTGTGCCTTAGCTCACAGGTACTACACCCGCTCCATACCCCCTTCATGACATGATGACGTAAATATACATCAAATGTTGGGAACGATTAATAACTAGGGTTCCCAGTCTGATGACTGTTCTCCACTAAACTAGATAAACATTCCTGTGGTAATTAGGTTTTTTGACAGTTGACCTATCTTGACATCTAAGTGACCAAAACCAATATTACAGACATCAAGGGGCAGAAGCTTAGGGTAGGTTTAACATGAAGGAACCTGGGCAGAGGTAGAGCTGAGAAACAGAGACATGACCAAAATCATAAACAGTCCCAGATAAGCCATAGCAAGCTTGCTGAAAAAAGCCAATTTGCCGGCAGGTAATATAACATACAGCACGTCTCCTCATTATGATACTATCTGTCATATACAAAGGGATGTTTTGGACATAAAAAGCATTCTCTGTATAATACTGACTTGATTTGACTTTGGTAACTTCGGTGGGAGCAGCTACACAGCAATGACAGAAATGTTAATTACAATTCTTTCTTACCAGAACATAAAACAGATTGACCCTATTGCTCGTCTCATTTTGACCATGAACTCTCTAGCTTATTATTTCTGCACAGGACTGCGATAATATGCAGTAAATACAAGCCGCCTCCATAAAAGCAATGTTAAACATACAAGCCTTTCTTCCTTTAATGTAGGTTTTGATCTATATATCTGTAAAAGAAAATTACCTGCAGAAGTCATGCTTACAGCATCATAAATTATCTGATGATAATATCTCATTAAAAACTGACCTTTCCTCTATTTACTCCTACTCTCATACTTTAGATGTCACTGCTTCCAGTGTAAACTCTACTTAAGGTTACACAGTAGTAACAACGGAGATAGCTTGTTAGTATGTAGTAATCATCACTTTATAAGGCTTGGAAAAAAACAGCGCTCTGCAGATGTGACGCTCAGGAAGACTGACAGAAATCACCTTGAAACTTCAGGCTTCTTACACTTACATTAACTACATCTATAAGAACTCTGCAGATTACTTCTTCACATATGACATGGACTTCTGTTGAATTCATAGAGCCCAACAGCTGGGGTCAAGTCTGCCCTAGATGAGTTATCAACCCCCTAATTTCTAATGAAAACAACTCAAAATGTTGACAAGTAACAATGATCACCTAGTTCTCCCTGTACCCAACTTCCTGGGTTAAAGAGTGGACAACCCCTTTAAAGGGGTTTTGCCACAATCTCATCTCATACCTCCTGCATCCAGCTGTTTAGCTCTGTGTGCTCAGAAGGGGGCGTGTGTGATTTGTTTTAATCATGTGACCCAGCAGGATGACATCACCATGCCGTTCCTCTCTCCAGTCAAAGAAAGGTCTGCTGTATAAAGCTGGGAATAGCTCAGAGGTAAAGTTTTTACCTCCAGACACATGGGTCCTTGGTTCAAATCCCTGCAGGAACCAAACCTGTGTTTTTTTTTTCTCTTTATCAATGCACAGACCTGATTGAGGTTTCTTTTTTTATTTATTTGCACTGTTTGACTAATTACTGAGGAGCACAGAGGACGGGAGTAGAGTGACAGCACCTGGGGTTTGAACACTCAGTAGCTGCCTGAGAGGAGAGGTGATGTCTGAACATGTCTGACCAGGAGTGAGGCGCTCTCAGCCCTGGTCGTATCCCCTGGATACGAGCTGTAAACAATGGATCACTAAAGGAGCAGCTAAAACAAAAACGGTGCAGAATTTTCAATAATAATGAATGGTGAAAATGTTTATTATTTAGTTTGCAAGCTTCCCACATCAATTTTACTTCGTAGCAAAACCCCTTTAATATTAGGTATAACTACAGCATAACTAAAGCATGTGCTGCTGCTCGGACATGTCCAGGGAGACCTATGTTCATATCAAGATCTGAAACTAAAGGAGAGACAAGGAAGATTGCAGTCACACATGAAGCAAAGGACCTGAGAGGGGTGAATGCCAGTGTTGGCTCTGTCTGTTTTGTGACATTACTTTGTTGATTACCCCTGTACCGTGACATCACTTTGAGTATTATCCATGTACTGTGACATCACTTTGAGTATTATGCATGTACTGTGACATCATTGTATCTGTTATCCTGTATTGTGACATCATTGCATCTATTATCCTGTACTGTGACATCATTGCATCTGTTATCCTGTACTGTGACATCATTGCATTTATTATCCTGTATTGTGACATCTCTGTTTATCATTTCTGTACTGTAACATCAAATTATTATCTTTGTACTGTGAACTGACTGTGTGTATTACCTCAATACTGTTACATTATTGCATTTATTATCTTGTATTATGACATCACTGTTTGTTATCTGTTTATTATTCCTGTTTTAAAACATGACGTTTATTTTATTTGTATTGTGACATCACTGTGTATTATCTTTGTACTCCGACATCACCATGTATTTTATCTCTGCACTATAACACCACATTATTTTCCTTGTGTTGTGATTTCATTGCATAATTCGTCATAATTTCCAACCTTTTTCTCTAGATTGTGGGATACTTAAGCTCCACACCTGGGAATGCCCTTTTGGAGGAAAGGTTTGCACAAGCCCTATCCTACCCCTTTTGGAACCCATTTTACAGGGGTTACCTGGAAGAAACAGAAGCGGGGGAGGGTTGCTTGGCAAGTATAGTCTTTATTTTATGATGCTGTGTATTAACTCCATGCTGTGACGTCAGTCAGGAATTTTGCGATTTTGCAAGTTTTCACACCCCTACAAAGAATGGAGAGATCTGTCATTTTTATCGTGTGAGAGATGGAATCTAAACAAAAAAATCCAGAATATCACACTGTATGATTTTTAAATAATTAATTTGCATATTCTGCATTCACATTTATTATTTACATATTCTGCATTCACATTTGGAATTCTTCCCTGAAAATCTTGGTGTAGTCAGTGACTGATCTGGCAAACAGTTTCATCAAGACATTACCACGATGGAATATGTGATCAAGTCTACTGGATTCCATCAATATTAGCTGACTACTGCTGGACACTAATATGGGATGCACCAGACGTGGAGTATACAGTGAGGTCCATAACTATTTGGACAGAGTCAACATTTTTCATATTTTGGTTCTGTACATTACCACAATGAATTTTGAACAAAACAGTTGAAGTTCAGACTTTTAACTTTACTTCAGTGGGTTGAGCAAAATGATTGCATAAAAATGTGAGGAACGAAAGCATTTTTTAAACACAATCCCTTCATTTCGGGGGCTCAAAAGTAATCAGACAATTTAAATACTTGTAAATAGAATTTCTTGGACCACCTTAATCTTAATGCTGCTACTACCCTTTTAAATGGTTTTGGAAATGGGCCCTCACCTTTTAATTATGTGTTTGTATACCAGCAAAATTCAAAACAAATACACTCTAGGGCGTGCCTTATACTCCAAACAAATTGTAAAGAAATAGAGAAAAGGGTATTATTTCAGGTTACAATGTTAACGTGGATAAGATTGAGGGATTACTAGTGAAGGGACCAGCTGTCCCATTGTGGTCCTCAGCCCACCAGATTTGGTGGGGTACTTCTACCCTTAAGTGTCTGGTCATATTATTCCCTAGAAAGCCTACTCGGATTTATACAGAATATGTAAATCAGCATGTTGCTTCGCTTCAGCAAACTTTAAAAGCAAGGGAACATATCCTACTTATATTCATGGGATGAGAAAACGTCCTCAAAAAGGTCAAAATTCCCCCGATACTTTATCTATTTAATTCTACATTGACCTAAGGAAGAAAAATGAATCAATGCTCTGTGTAGGACTTTTATATGGGGAGGAAAGAGAACCAGTATCCCATTGATATTCTCCAACAAACTACATTTTTGGTGGCTTTGGGTTCCCAAACATTAAATATTACAATCTAGAAGCACTAGGCTGTTACATTATAGACTGGTTGCAAAATACAGATGTATTTACTAACTGTAGCCTTGATAATCTGTTCATGTGTGGGTTGTCTCTTCGAAACATCTTGCACATGCCATATGATTTGATTTCCTTGGATGTCCGTACTAATGTGCTACTCATGCCGGTGTGGCGTGCCTGGAAAAAAAATCAGACTGCTAAAAGGTGTATCCCCAGATTACTTTCCGCTTCTATCTTTTGTACATAACCCAGGCTTCCAAAATGGAGCCCTACTTTCAGGCTACTAGTTACATTATGGAGGTCCTAAAACATGTATCTGAGGCGGATTGGGACTCAAGTTTTCAAAGAATTCTTATATGTCCTCGGGCAAGAAAGTCACATCTATCTACCACTTATAAGTAAATACTGGGTAATATTGAATATGAGCATACCACCTTACAATGAGCTAAATGCGAAACCTTTCATGCCTCTTTAACCCCAAAAGTGATATTATTGGTGATAGCAGACTAACATAAATTTTTGCCATCCACCTAAATAGGGAAATGTCCCTCAAAATTACTCATGATGCCTATCTGACACCTAGCAAAAGACATAAGATGGGTATCTACTCCTATAATGCTTGTTTGAAATGTGGATCTCCAGGGGCAAACCTCTATCATTGTATGTGGGGTTGTCCCAAAATCCAACAGTACTGGAAATCTGCATTAAGGAATATCCAACAGGTTCTTTCACCCCAAATGTTCCGTGGGACTTTTTTGGATGCATAGACAGAGAATCTTCGAATTTGACTCAACGCGACCTGCATCTTTTACATGTTCTTTCTGCAGCAGCTAGTAATGCCATACTGCAAGTATGGATACAACCGATTTGTCCTTCCTTTAAGCTTTTTCTAGACAAATGTTTCTTTTTACTTAAGATGGACTGGATAGAGGCTACCAAATATATAGAACATAGTTATGTAGTTACATAGTTAGTATGGTTGAAAAAAGACACGTGTCCATCAAGTTCAACCAAGGGTGGGAAAAATGTGAGTGAAGGGAGAGAGACAAGGACTTTAAGCCCAGCCTCACCACTGGTTAATGCCCTGAAACCCACAAGGCAAGAACCAATCTGCTCCAGTGGAGACCCTATCTCTGACCCCAGAGCCTCCACCAGCCAGGATCGAGAATTTTACATAGCTTCATACGCATTAATATTCTTTAGTCCCAGGTAGGTATCTAAGCCTTTCTTGAAACTCTCTACAGTTCCTGCTGTGACCAGCTCCTCAGGCAGCTATTCCACAGATTCACATTTCTTACAGTGAAGAACGCTCTTCTCCTCTGGAGATTGAATCCTTTTTTCTCTAGTTGAAGGGAATATCCCCTTGTCTTTTGAAGGAGATTCACTTGAAATAAGTTTCCCCCATACTTTTTGTAGGGACCATTTATTTATTTATATAAATTAATCATGTCCCCCCGAAGCCGTCTTTTCTCAAGGGCTAATAGTTCAATTCTACTAACCTCTCCTCATAACTAAGATGCTCCATTCCCCTTATAAGTTTTCTTGCTCGTCTTTGTACTCTCTCTAGATCCATTACATCTCTTCTATAAACTGGGGCCCAGAACTGAACAGCATATTCCAAGTGAGGTTGCACCAATACTTTGTACAACGGTAGAATTACATCCTTGTCCCGCGAGTCCATGCCTCTTTTAATACATGCCAATATCTTGCTTGCTTTAGAGGCAGCTGATTGACACTGCATGCTGTTCTGTAGTCTATGATCTATAAGAACGCCCAGATCTTTCTCAACAAGCAATTCTAACAGTTTTTCTCCTCTTAGGACATATGATGCCTGCAGATTATTAGCACCAAGATGCAGAACTTTACATTTATCCACATTGAGCCTCATTTGCCAAGTGGATGCCCAAACCCTCAGTGTGTCCAGGTCTGCTTGCAGTTTATGAACATCTTCTATAGATTGCACTACCCTGCATAGCTTGGTGTCATCTGCAAAATTAGAAAACGTGCTATTGATCCCTTCCACTATATCGTTAATAAATACATTAAATAAAAGAGGACCCAATACTGAGCCCAGGGGCCACCACTTATTTCATGCTTTGGGACCATTAGTTGGTATTTATACCGACAAATGAGTGGTGTGAACCCAGTATGACTATATTCCACAGACGCCTAAATAATCCCACTTTTGCAAAACTCGCGCTTTTTATTTGATCAATAGTGGTAATGTCTCGGGGGCTCTAGGCGTCTTGGTAAGAAATGATGGATAAAGGATTCTTGGCATACTGTGTATAAGTATGTCTGCTGAAGCAACATGAGGTAGAAAAAAACACACTTGGCCCTGCACATCCCAAAAAATATTTTTGAAAAGAATGAGCATAGGTGCACGCTGATGTGGCAATAATATACATACACATTCCAATATCACACTATCAACTAAAAAAAAACTATCAAAAGGCACATAGGAATTTTTTCAAAAAAAGAATTTCTGCTACTTAGGATATATTGAAAATTATGAGGTTCTTAGTTCACATTTATGATCAAAACTGCTGAAGCCCTTCGTCATTAGCAGAAATGCTTTTTTTGAAAAAATTCCTATGTGCCTTTTGATAGTTCTTTTATCTTTTTGATAGTTTTTGATAGTTCTTTTATCTGTTAACTGAGAATGTCATAACAAAGGAATTACCAACAACTGCCCATTAAACAGCCTTTGAGTCCATTGTTTAATTACTTATGGTCCCTTTAAAAATTGGGTGGCACATGTTATGGAGCTGAAACTCCTAGACCCTTAGGCTATGTTCAAACGGCTTAACTGCGGGGCGTCCCGCAATTACGCCGTGTGGCCGGGGGCGGGGCGGGAGCGGGCGAGCGAGTGGGGGGCCCGCACATCGCCCGCCCAAAGACACACATTGCTAGCGGCGCGTATACGCCGCTAGAAAGTGACATGTGAATTATCTCCCCCCTCGGAGTATTCGCCGAGCAGGGAGAGGAGACGTAATGCATAGTTCTCCCCGTAGTTACTGGGACGGATTCAGCCCGTACATGGCGCACTTCGGCGCGTAATTACGGACTGAATTACGTCCCAGAATAAGCCGTGTGAACATGGCCTTAATCCAATTTGAATGTGGATATCCTCAAATGAAAACTGAAAGTCTGGATTTTATGGGCAACGTGTCCCATTAGGGCTGAGCCATTTTTTTTGTGTGTTTTTTTGTACCAAAAAACTGTTGACACCCTATTCTCTATGTAAATTAACTGTAGTACACCAAAACTAGGTGAATTATACGCTAGACACAACACATTTGAATGCGCCTAAAGTAGATGCATCAGATATGCTAGCAATGATATGCTATGCGCCTACATTAGGCGCCTCAATTATACTATGCAGCGTATGCCACACACCAGATTTTTGACAGGTTCATTCATTCAGGTGCACTATACACTCATTTAATGCTCCTTAAAACTGGAGTGACGGCGCCTCTTTTCTGACATGTCGCCCTATGTCTATGTCCATGATATATCTATAACTTGAACTTGTTTTAATAAACAGGTAAAAAAAACTAATTTTGTGTCAGTGTTCAAATATAAATTGACCTAATTGTTAATGAAAATCAGCAGCAAAACACTTTTTTTTCAGTGGAACTAATGCTGCGAATAACATTTAAATGCTTCATAATCACTAAAACTTAATCTTATGTTTCTCAAAATTTCTATGTGATACAGACCATAGGAAATTATATTTCCACTTAGTTCTAATACATTTATTATAATCACCTCAAATTTTATATTGCTATACAATGTAAAAATTACTATGATATTGTGACATTGCTGTGTTTATCTCTTTACTGTGACATCATTGTGTTTATTATCCTTGTATTGGGACATCACTTTTATTATCTCTGTGCTGCAGCATCACTTTTTATAATCTCTGTACTGTGAAATCAATATATTTATTATCCATGTGCTGTGGTAGTAATATTTGCTGTGTTTGTACTCAAATAGGGTAACATTTCTCATTAGAGAGAGGCACTGGGTAGGTGTCTGGAGACTTATATGCCATGGTTTTCACTAAACTTTAAAAATACTTGAGTAAGCTCGAGGGAAAAGAGCTAGAACTTTTTAGTGCCATCTATTGGATGTAGCGTTCCTCAAGTCACATCCGACTCACTAAGTCTTGTAATATGACTGTGAGTTGTTCCATACCAGATATTCATCTGCAGATAGTTGTTTCGAGGTGTTTGCCCCTCATCAGTGCAGAATTGAGGATTGGTTAGGTGAGAGGTTCTAGATGTAGTTCAAAAGGTTTAATGTTCCTCATTCAGGAGAGGCACGATGTAGGTGTGTTGATACTTTTACACCATGGTCAGTTCATTGAAATGTAAATATAGTCAAATAAGTTAAAGGAAAAAACAAAGAATTTTGCAGCATCACTAATTGGATGTAGAATTCACTCATAAAGGGATCGATCCAGTGCCTGCTCCATTCTGCTGTTCCAACAATGTTATATACATGTATATCACATGTAAGTAACATATTAAATAGATATCATTTTATCCTAATGGTGACGAACACTACTGTACTGACCACATGCAATACGTGGGCTCAATCAGTGAACATTGTAAGTGCATTTCTATAAAAAGTATCCAGCCTTAGTTACATTCTATATCCATTCTTGAAATAGGTGGTGCGGTGGTGTGGCACAGAGCCGGGGGGCTAGGTCTGGCAGCAGTGGGGTTGTTGGGCCACTGGACTGTGCCCCTCATTTGTGTGGCTTTTGCTGTGGTGGTGACCGCCATGCAGTGCTGCCCCCATTTAGTGTAGGGACCCACTTTATAGAGGTCGCTGTGAAGTGGCCAGTGGGCTCATATGTTTTGATCAAAAAATATGCTAAGAACCTCCTGTTCATTTTTGTAAATTTTTGCTGAGAAGCATTAGTTCAACGTGTAGTGTGAGGATGTGCGGTCCAAGCCTCTCCCTTTCAGATTTGAATATAGCTGTTAAATATACGCCATTATGGCCTACGGGTGATGGATCCATTTAAAGCCTGCATAACAGTAGCATCTATCACCTATAACTTATAACGGTCTCCGTTTAATCTATATGTCAGTAAAAAACTCACAATAAATCCATTAAATGGAATCCCCATTAGTCTATGGGTGACAAATTCCACCATTAGGCATCTGTCACAGCCTCGATATAACATATACCTTGGAAGCTTATCCAGGCAAATAAGTTATAGGAGGTAAAAAGCCTAATGTGAACACCCCCTTACACAGTTTAAATTGAGATCAATAGATGTTTATGTTAACCCCCTTAGTAATGGGTCTTCCAATCAAGAGACTCTGTGTAGTCGTTTCTGCTCTGATTAATAGTTGACGCTCTTGAATGGGGGCACCTCCTCTAATTAGGAGAAATAGGTTTTCTAAAATTGATAGTGGTAAAAGGAAAGGTTAATATTATAGTGCCAGAAAATAATGTTCTACAAATAACAACAGTACAAATTAATCCCTAGAGTAACCAGCAATAATTGTGACACTAATAACCATTGACCATGGTAGTAATAGAGGAAGCAGCCTAAACTACTGAGAAGAATGTAATTGGCCTAAACAACATCACTTCATCATTAAAACTGGCATTCAAACATTGAGGGAGCTGTGAGGGTGTAGAGTAATCCAAGATCACACACAAACCCTGAAGGGACATTAACTAGTTCCTGACCGGGTTGTTTAGGACCCTGACCAGGCTCACTTTAATTTTCAATAGTACCTGCGTGTTTGAATGCTATTGTGCTTTTCGCTCTTGACGCCCCTTGTGTTTAAAATGTATATCCTATAACATGAAAAGAATAACATGTCCGAAAATTGTCGTCGCCGCAGCAGTTTAAGCCGCATTTAATCAGTGTAAAGGGCATCTGAAAGTACGATTGACACGTCAAGGGAGGTACAGTGAGCCCTGACTGGAAACCAGCCCACTGTCCCTGCCTGCTTGACGTGCTGCCCTAGGCGGCAGACGGCAACTGGGCGACAGTCCCTGCGCTGCTACAGTGCTGGGGCCATCAGGAGGAAGAAAGGTCAGACAGTGCGGGTAAATAACAAATCAGGAACGCCAAGCCACAAATCAGAACCAGAGGGATAAACGTAAACAAGCCGGGGTCAAAAGCCAAACGGGAGCGAGGTACAAAATCAGAAGACAAGCCGGGGTCAGGAGAACAAGCCGAGGTCAGGTACACAGAGAAGCAAATACAAAATACAAAACAAGTAATCAGGCAGCCAAGAGAATATCACAGGCGCAGCCAGGGCTGGGACAAGGCATTTTGGTGCCCTAGGCGAGTACAGCCAATGGCGCCCCCCCCCCCTTGCTCTCAAAAAAATACCCCCCCACACACACACAAATTCCTCTCACCCCTTCGCCAGGTCCTGTCACTAACTTTCTGCACATTCCACATAGCTCCCGTCCATCTCCTCAGCAGTCACTGCACAATGAAAATCAGCCCTGACAAATTTGCTTTTTCAAAATCGCTCCCCTCCGTATGACCGTGTAATACCCCTAAATAACAGTCACTAAATAATCCACCGATACATGGAGCAAATCTACCAGACGAATGATTGTGACTAAAAAACCCTCCTACAAAACCAAGACCCAAAACTTTTACTATTTAAAGGGGCTAAAATTTAATTCTGCCAGACCCTGACGAACGCAACCCCACATGTGACTATCAGCTGTACACAGGCTCTGAAGACATATACCAACCGCCATACAGTGACCAATATAGTGGTTAGTTACTAGTTGTATGTGGCTCTGCAGAAATATAAGTGATTACACTGCATTTTTACATTTAGTGACTCACGGAGACGTTTTTCTGATCAGCGCGTTCCCCTTTCCTTTTCTTCTCCATCCGGTTCACACCTTCATGCCGATTGCTCCCGGCCAAGATCGTCCCTGAGGATTTGGACACAAATATCTTAGATTCCTCACATTTCCAGTAAACTCCTTAATTATAGGTATATAAGTCCCCTTAGTCAGACAGGTATATAGATATGCCCTCCCCAGTCAGGCAGGTTAATGATATTGTCCCTTAGACAGGAGGTATATAAATATAGGGGCACTCAGGCAGGTATATAGCTAGGGGCTCAGGCAAATTATAGGGTAGGGGTTCAGGCAGGCGTTTTTGGGGCCTGGGGGCCTACAGGCAGGCGTTTTAAAGGGGGTCAGGCAGGCGTATGGGGGCACAGTCAGGCGTATGGGGGCCACAGGCAGGCGTATGGGGGCCACAGGCAGGCGTTTGGGGCCACAGGCAGGCGTAAGGGGCTACAGGCAGGCGTATGGGGGCTACAGGCGGGAGTATGGGGCACAGGCAGGCGTATGGGGCCACAGGCAGGCGTATAGGGGCTCAGGCAGGCGTATGGGGCCCCAGGCAGGCGTTTTGGGGGCTCAGGCAGGGGTATGGGGGCCACAGGAGGCGTTTATGGGGGCTCAAGCAGGCGTATGGGGGCACCAGGCAGGGGGTATGGGGCCACCAGGCAGGCGTATGGGGGGCACCAGGCAGGCGTATGGGGGCCCCAGGCAGGCGTGTAAGGGGGGGACCAGGCAGGCGTTAGGGGGGCCACAGGCAGGCTTATAGGGGCCACAGGCAGCCATACAGGGGCTCAGGCAGGCGTATGGGGCCAAAAGGAAGGCTAATGGGGCCACAGGCATGGGGTATGGGGGCTTAGGGGGAGGGGTTATGGGGGCACCGGCAGGGCTATGGGGGCCACAGGCAGGCGTATGGGGGGCCCCAGGCAGTCATTTGGGGTAAAGGGGGCCACAGGCAGGCATATAGGGGCCACAGGCAGCCATACAGGGGCTCAGGCAGGCGTACGGGGGCCACAGGCAGGCATATAGGGGCCACAGGCAGCCGTAGGGGGGCTCAGGCAGGCGTATGGGGACCACAGACAGGCGAAAGGGGGCTCAGGCAGGTTATGGGGGCACCAGGCAGGCATATAGGGGCACCAGGCAGGCATTATAGGGGCACCAGGCAGGCATATAGGGGCACAGGGCAGGCATTTTAGGGGCCGCCGTCAGTTATTATAGGGGGCCGCAGGCAGGCATTATAGGGGCCACAGGCAGGATATAGGGGGCCACAGGCAGGCGTACGGGGGCCACAGGCAGAATATAGGGGGCCACAGGCAGGCATTATGGGCGAGGGGAGGGATTATGGGGCCGAGGCAGGCATTGGGGGCCGAGGCAGATATAGGGGCCCCAGGCGGGATTAGGGGCCACAGGCAGGGACTTAAAAACAACAACATTAATTACTTACCCAATTCCTGGGCGCGCGCTCCTCTTCTGTCCCTTCAGCCCGCACGCTCCTCCGGCAGCTCCTCGGGCGCATGGCCTGTGACGCGCTGTGCGCCGAGGGATGGGCAGCGTCGCGATGACATCACTCATTGCGATGCTGCCGGCTGGGCGCATGGGGCCCGCGGGGGTCCCCAGCGCTATGAGGACCCGACAGCCCCGCTGTGTCGGCCCCTGGCCCCACCGGAGGATCCAGCGATCCTCCGGGGGAGCGGGCCCGACACTGTCTGCGGGGCAGGGAGCGCTTGCTCTCTGCTCCGCAGAAGCGGTCACAGAGACCGTCGGCGCTTCAGGCCCACGGCAGCGGCCTGGAAACCCGGGAGGGTCGGGGCCCCGACGGCGCTCCTTAGGGATAGGCTGAGGTAGGCGCCCTAGGTGGTCGCCTACCTCAGCCTACCCGTCGTCCCGGCCCTGGGCGCAGCACTCAGCTAGCAGGGAGTTTAAATGGGATTCCCGGATACTGCCCCTGTAGCTGATTGGAGCGGCCTCCGGGTCCTCCCAGTGGCTGGTGCGCACGCCCCCTGTCCGGAGTGGCTGGACCTCTGTCACTCCCAGCAGACTGTCTATCAGGGTGGGGTCGCTGATCAGCTGCTGCAGACTCTTGCTCCCTGAAAGCCGAGCAATGCCCAGCACTGACAACGATCCTTTCAAAAATCTGGTATATCTTGCATAGTAAACTTAATGCACCTAAAAAGGTGCATTGTGCAATCAAGGCACAGAGTATCATTGCTAGTGTATGGAATGCACCTCGATAGGCACACTGCGTTATGGCAGGCGAAAATTGCGTATCGATTGTACTTTACTGTAATGTGCCTTTTTAGGCACATTGAGGCTCATTACTAATGTGTAGTGCCCGGCGCATTATTGTGCCTTATTTTTAGGTATATTACAGTTCATTTATATAGAGAACTATCGGCAGTCAAAAGTTTTTCCTGGAGCCAAAATACAACCAAAACTATTCATCGGCACATTAGTATTGCGAGGACATGTCGGCCCAAGGTATTGGCATGCCAAAATCTCAGAAAGCCACTTCATTTTATGCGAGCTTAGACACACGTCGAGCAAGGTTGGAAAATAGATGTAGACACTGACAGAAAGCCTCATACACCCTTTTCATAGGGGAGCTGCATTCCAAGTGTTTGGTTAAGGCGCACAATCGGAGAGGCGCTATCCCTTGGTTCAAGATCTGGTGCCATACACCCACACCGCCTTTTTTTCTGCAACTAGCTGGGTGGTGGCGCTGCTACTACCAAGAGGTAACCCCTAGCTATCCTCCTTGATCGTGGTGTTGGCTCTATGGACCCTCCAGCAGTTGTGGGATGCTAGTCGGACTCCATGATACCGGTGACAACTTCTGGGTCCTTTTTGAGTCAATACAAAACACATCGCCAGGGTCGTTTAAACAATCAGACATCTTCTACTTACTCTTCATATTTGTAACAGGTGCATAGCATGTGTTCAATGGCAAACAATTAAGCGCTAATGTAAACACACTAATGGATATCGTGCGGCAGTACTTAGCTGATACTTTCTCCAATTCATTTCCGGAGAAGTTATTGTCCAAATATAGACATGAAGTAGCTGATAGTGGTGGAGTGCAGCTATGTGTGCCAAGCAGCGATGCTGATGTTTCGGAATTATTTCCTTCCTTTCCTCAAGCATTGATGCTCTTTTATCAAGCAGGGATGCGTTCGTTGGGCCGCAGCGTTGCCACTTTCTCAGACTTGCGCATCACCCATGTAAGGGGCGTTGGAAATGGGATGCGGTTTTGGCAGCGCGGTGTTGGCGTTTCGGGGGGGGCCGGGGACGCCGGCCGCACCTCGGTCGGAAAACTTCCGTAGGCGCATGTACTAATGATCGCGCTAGTCGGGCACAAGTGGCAGTGCAATGAGTGCAATGGTCAGCCGCTCGGCGAGCTCCTGACAGGCTAGGCCTCGGCACTGATTCTGGTCGTAAATGCTCTGAGCGGAGGCGAAGTGAAACCGAGAAATACGGATCATGAGAGGAAGCATAGAAGATGCATAGAAATCTCGGCGATCAGCTCCCGTGCCAGATGGGTAATGATTCCATAAAAATACGCCTTTATTAGGTGTAAAACTTTCTCAGATAAAAGAGCTCAAACACCCAACAATAATAACTGAAATATAAATCAAAATCACTTTCCAAAAATTAGATAGGCGCAATATCAGAATTAGGACCTTTGGAAATTGCCGGGGAAATACCTTTTAATTCAAATTGCTGATACGCTATTTCATTGGTCGGCAGAATCAAGACAATCAGAATTAGGCAGCGTCAGTGACCCATTTCAAACCTCCTGGAGAAACTATCTGACCAACTCTAAATTCAAAAAGGGCGGGACAGTTCCAAAATACAGTAAAAAGGGAGGAAAAGAAGCTGATCTGGATTGAAACTAGCAGGGGCTTGGCATTCCATAGCCAATCTCCGCGCACGAGTCTACTGTGTCCCGTTTGTAGTTATATGGAGAGATTGGCGGAAATGACATTCTCGGCTATACAGAGCGTTGAGGCATGGAGTATGATTAAACAAAAAATCATTTCTTAATAAGTGTAAAATATTCTCTGTTAAAAAGAGCTGTAAACCTTCTATAATAAAAACATAAAACAAACAAATCACTACAACGCGTTTTGTCGCCCGAGACCGGAGCAACATCGGGAATTGCAACAGATGAGAATTGCCGGTGGGATAATACTGTAATTCAAATTGTTTAAGCTCTTTTCAGTTGGTCCGGCACATAAACCAGCCAATCAGAAATAGGAGCATCGGACAGTGGCCCATTCTTACTATGGCTTGGAGTATTGACAATCAGAAATAGGAGGACAGCGGACATATTCTAACTTTGGAGAGAATATTGCGACCAATCATACTTCAAAGCGCCGGGACGTTCAACAATACCAGTTAAAAAGGCAGATGTTGTCCCGACGTGTAAATAAATGATCAATAATATGAGGGGGTATATGTAAAATATAATATTTAATTCAATAATAAATCATTTCTTGTCTTTCTTTATTTCGTCAAACCCTTTTTTGATCATTGGCTACCGAAAATAAAGACATACAAAATGAATTTTTTTTGGTTTATTCTTTTTTTCTCCTTTTACCCTAATCATTACTTGGACTCATTTTAACCCCCTTGACCAGCCGGAGCACAGTTTTGGCCTCTCTGACAGAGCCCAATTTTTCTAAATCTGTCATGTGTTAAATTTTCTTTGTTGTGAATTAACATTTTTGATCAGCTTTAACCTATCCCATGGTGATTACATGAGATTGTTTTCTCGTGACCTAATTGTGCTTTTAGTCTAGGTAAGAAATTTTGGGTCCAAAAGAAACCATGGCTTGTTTATTTGTGCAAAAATATCAAATCTTATCGTGAGAACAATGATGAAAAATTTACCATTTTCCAAATCTTCAAATAAAATTTGCATGCATGTAAGACCAGATGGTTATATCCATCAATAATAGTTTATATCTAGTCATCTACCATATCGTCTTCTGTAGTTTGGCCAATAATTTCTTTTAGAATGACTGTTTCTTTTCTTTTTCGACTTTAGGGGGCTTAGCAAATTTATGGAGTAATTTTAAAATTTTCAAGAAAATTTGCGAACCAATATTCATATTTTTAGGGATACCAGTCCAGTTTCTAACGTGACTTTGAGTTGACCTGTATGTTAGATATCATCACATAGGAAATGGACCCTCAACTAAGAAAATACACATCACAGAAGTATTCAAAACAGCAATTAGGTAAGGTTATCTAACATTTTTTGCTGTTTTCAATTTTTTGTAATTTATTGACGTGAAAGAATTAGTAAATGTGATCAGGTAATGCAAACTTAATTCTTTGATTCCCCACGATTTCTGCCGATTTCACGAGATATCCGCAATAAGTGGCCCTAGTGCTTATTACATGGGTCCTCAACCAGACAAAAGACCCCCAGAATAGGAGGTCAGCAACCATTACCGGACTCTCTGGCGGTACCTCTTTACGATTAGATTTTATATTAGGCGCACATTTCAAGTTCTGCGGACACACCTATATAGGTTCCAAAAATCAAATTAACATACCCCTAAAAAGACCACCCAATATTGGTAAACTAAACCCATTAAGGGAATATATCCGGGTGCAGTGAGTATATAGACCACACAGGCGTTTCACAAAATTTTTGTTTAGCTGCTTGGCTACCTGAACAATATTAAAATATATATTTTTTCTAACATTTAATTGCAATTTTAGCTGATAATTGTTTAATTTTTGTTACAAGGAATCTTGGATACAAAAAAAGCCCCATAAATCTGGTGTTGACCGCAATTTCTTTCCATAGTTACGGCATTAGCAGTTTATGTGGGTGTAAAACTGCTGTTTGGCGAGCACTTGTCAGGGGAGTAGCAAGTGGTACGGAGGCGGTATTTCGGCTTTTGGAGCAGCAGATATTGGTGGGGCCATCGTTCCTTGTCGCGCTTTACCGCATAGCAGCCCCAAATAGTACTAGCAAACAGGTGAAACCTTCAAGAAACGTCTGAACACAATTTTGGACTTCAAACAACCCTTCAGGATCCTCATCTAAGGGTGTATTTTGCCATTTTGGGTGCACAGAGTGTTCCGTAGTTTTTTTTTTTAGAATTTGGGCCATGGAAATAGAGGGGGACCAGCACCATGTTTCCGACCATTGTTTTTGGGCTTCGTTTTTACAGTATTAGCCATACGGGATTAAATGGAGGGATAACTTTTACTATGGGGGTCGGTACAATGTAAATGCATAAAATTTATATAGTTTTTTATGTTTTATTACTCTTTAATCACAACATATAGAAGAGTGACGTTTGTATATAACAGTTGCCAGTTTTTTATGTTGCTATCTCTGACGCCATAGCTTTCTTTAATTTTTTGCATATGGAGATTGATTGTGGCTTGTTTTTACGAGTTGTGGTTGATGTTTGTTATTGGCTACCATTACGGGGGGCATGTGATGCTTTGAATCACTTTTTATTTAAGGTTTTTGTCGGAGGCAATTTTGTACAAAAATAACAGCATATCATGGGTAGTGTTTTTTATTTTTATTTTTTACACGCGGTCACTAGTGGCGGTATAACTGACCATCCGAATTGTTTTATCAGCAGGTTGTTACATTACAGCCCCGATCCTCTTTTGTATTTTTTTTAATGCACCGTTTACTGCTTTTACACAACTAAAAAACACTGTTATTTTGAAAAGGTATTAACAAGTTTTGCCATTCATCGGGTCCTGAGAGCACAATAACTTTTAACTTTTTCTCGGTTTATGGTGCTGTATAGGGACATTTTTTTGCGGGATGAGTTGACGTTTTTTATTAGGTAACTTTTTTGGGGGGTTCAAGACTTTATGACTCGACTTTTAATCCGTTTTTTGGAGGCAGGGTGAAGAAAATACTTGCAATCATAGCAGTGGTTTTTTATTTTTATTTTTATTCGCGTTCACCGTGCTAAGTTTCCCGTGACAAATTAGTTTTACTCTGTGGGTTGAGCGATTCGGTGATACCCATCTTTATGTAGTATTTTTTATTTTTAAAGCACAATTTTTTTGAATAAAAAGTGTTTTTATTGTGTTAAAACAATATTTATGCATCCGCTATCTTTATTAGCCTCGATCTTTTTATTTTTTCGTATACAGAGATGTGTAAGGACTTTTTATCTTGCGGCGATGAACTGACGTTTTAATTGGCATCACTATAATGTTGATATGGTTTTTGATGACTATTTTTACTCCATTTTATGTGCGGCAAGGATGAACAAAAAAATAGCCAATTTCTGTGATTGTTTTTTGGCGGTGTTTTTTTTTTGGCGTTCACCCTCTGTAGCGGGTTAATTAACATGAAAGATTTATAGGCTTGGGTCGTTTAATACACGTGGCGATACCAAATATGGAGTATTTTATATATTTTTGATGCTTTTTTTTGGGTGCACGATTGAAGTTGTCCAGCGGGAAAAGGGCGATGTAACGTTTTTCTCATTTTATTTTTTGTGTTTGTGTTTTTACTAATTTTTTTTTTACTTTTTCACACTTTTTTACCACTTTTACACCCCAGGGGGGAATTGCCATGGAGACGATAGTCAGATCGTTAAATGCATTTAGGAGATCATGCCTACTCTGCTCTATAGGCTGGATGCTGGTCCCATGAACAACTGTCTGTCAACGCTGCCCACAATGCATTTGTGGGCATCTTGACGTCACCAACACAACCCGGATGCCTGTCATTCAGCGTATGCGGGTCTGTCCCGTTAGACGTTCTACGGCCGAGAACCAGTAGCCCCGGCGTCCTGCCGCCCATTGAAGCGCAGCTCCTACGTGATGCCGGCTATCATTCACGACCCCTGGGCGTCAGGAAGCGTCACTCTAATCTAGCAGCCTACGAACCCGTCACACCCCCCCGTCCCGCCTCCTCCTCGTCCCGTGCTGCGACTGTCAAGGCGCGTAATACCAACGGTGTGCGAAACACTCAGGTAGGTGAAGTTATATAACCAGCGGCAGGAAGCTACATTCAAATGCGAATACGTAGAGCGCAGGTGGTCGGGCCAGGGACACTCGAGATTGGAAATGGCCCTCCCGGGTTCGTCCTCGATACCCCGGTTGACGGGCGGGGGACTTCCTGACCCGACGCCGGATATGTAGGCCTGTCCGAAAGAGCAGCGTCATGCGGCGCAAAAGATCCGCTCTCTGCACTGTTACCTCATACAGGCATATGTTTCGCTAGGGAACCCTAGACCCCGACAGATTTGCGTAATTCGGTGGGTGCCGTAGCACCAACAAGTGTCAGGTATCGGGGTTAAATACACCATCGGGGTGTATCCACACCTTATGGAGTCTTAACTTTTGCATCTTCGGGCCATGTTACTGTATTATTTCAAAGATTGCATTAGATAAATTCCCATGTTACGTTCGTCGCTGCTCTTCCCACTTGTTCACCAGACAATAACCGCAGCCTCTTTTTACATATAGGTCCAATCAACAAACAGAGCTCGCCTCTGGCATTTCCCTTTTACCCACTAGATTGAACTCTCATGTGCAAGCATATAGTAGCTCCCGCTGACTCTGAAAATTGGTCTTAAGGAATAGACATGACCACTCAGGCCCCTTGGGATCATACCCAATCAGGCTCTTTTCTGCGATTGTGACTTGCTGTTATTTTTGTCAACAAAGGGTGACAGCCACCTACATCTTAGAATGCGCACTGATTGCGTCTATAGTTTATTCCAAATAGGTTTTTATGGCGTCACTCAGACAAGGGCTCAGCCTACAATATTTGACCCTTGGGCACAATACTTCCATACAATCCTCAGGGGTCTAGGGATATGGGTCAACTGTCGTCTCCCTATTTCTGTTTTGCGGAGCCAATTACTCCTCCATTTTGATATAGAATGGGTCCGACATGTACCTCCGTTGTCTTGTCCTGCGGATGCGTTTTGAGCGCACAAAGTAATAATTAAGTGTTGCTGTGCGTAGAGCTGTTGTTATTGAGTTCTGGTATTACTTGTATATTTAACGGGGAAAAGTCTGTCTTTTTGAGTTGTAAGTTCGCGGGAGCGGGGTATAGGTATCGTCGGCGTCTGTTTAGCTGCTGGTTAGGGGTCTTTGTATGGTGGTATTGTCGTCGCAGTTGGGTGGATAAGAGACGCGGGGATCGGTGTTAGCTGGTACCGTATGAGGGTTTTTTTTTTTTCCCGCTGATTTTTTTAAAAAGCTCCCTTACTGAATTAGACCGGAGACGGAGCACTCCAGGCCTGGAGCGCCCAACCGTCTGATTGGCATGAAGAATTCATTGCCACGAATCTCTCCATACGGACTACCAATGGGGACATGTAAGTTGCCACTGCTGATTGGCTGGGATAGGACTACGCCCTTCAAGCTAGTTCTATGACTCCAAATCCAGCCTCAATTTTCTGCTATTTTTACTGTATTGTTGTAACTGTCAAGATTCTTGATTTTCTGTGATTTGGTTCCTCAACGTCTCCCCACTAGGATTATATATCGCGTTCTACAGGTCCGCTACTTATTTCACTGGATTGGCTGGCCTTCTGCCGACCAAAGAGAGAGCGCTTACCAGCAATCTTCGAATTACTGTATTTTCCCGGCAATTTCAATATATCCCATAACATATTCCCGACTGTAGACCGCCGTTTAGACTTTCTTGGAAAGTGATTTTGTATTTATGCCTAACTTTTTTTATTAGGTTTTGGGCTCTTTTTCAGAGATGTTTGATCGACTTTATTAAGGCGTTTTTTTGATTCATACTCCCGACCCCCCCACGGACTGGTTTAATGATTTCTCGCTGTTTTCCAAGCCCTGTTCTCGAATCGGAATACATCTACGGCGCAGCCCCACACTGTGCCTAATTCCGCACTGCGCCTCACATTCTGGCGAGGTGTGGCGGAATTTACATGGCATGTATGAGCACGCCCCGGCGCCGACATAAATCAGGAGCAGATTTCACCGGTAAACTGGCGGAAAGGTGCGCTCCGACGCGGCGAGAATCATACATGTCGCCCATAAAGAGCATTTGACAGAATTATCCAAAAGTGTAAAACCCCCATATAGACACAAGAAATGGTGGATTAAAGTTAGAGCTGATCTTATCCCTTGCTTGCTTACAGAATTTTTCCTAAGCTGCTGATCACCTCTCTCTGTTCAAGCAGTGGCTGGAGTGGTGACATCACTCACTGCTGTGTCTTATGAGCAGCACTGGAGCTTGTTTATTTTTTTTACTGACAAAAGTTAACCCTTTAAACTCTGAAGCCATGCGCCCTGCTGTTAAAATATCTCCATAAACAAGTGCAACTTGGAATAGTAGAGCTGATGTATCAGACACTGCTGTAGAACCACCCACAGCCTCACTAGGAAGTGGGAGCCTGAAGCTGGCAGTGAATAGCAGGTTCTATGAAACAGTCAGATGGGAACACCCCTTCAAATGAATAACCATTGAGTCTACCTGTACATACTATTAGGAGGAGTTAAAGGACTCACTGCATACTGTTTATACTCTTGCTTTAAAGGGGTTTTCTCCCCCGCGCTGTTTCACTGAATTTTTTTAGTTTTACACTTACTCTATCTTCTCAGGCTGTGTTTGGTTTTTTTTACAGCAGTGATTAACATATTCAACTTCTAGCAAGCGAACAGTTTCTCTGACATTGCAGGATTTTGTTTTTGCTAATAAGATTACAGATAGAGCCATGCTTTTCAGTCCTCACAGCACATGTACTTTTTGTTTCTAATCTTGTTAAATATAATTAGTTTACTTTGATCTCAGTCTATCAGTGGGGTGATGTCATTCCCTGCCCTCTGGTCTCAGTAATCAATAAAAAGATGTCCATTGGTATGTAGGGAATTTTATAGAAACCCCGGGGCACTTCAGAGCACATACAAATCTAAAGTAAAATCTATTAACCAATGTATTTAGAAAAAGTCTTCAGTTACCTGTCCCTTCATGTTGAAAGCTAAACTTTGTAGTGAGAAAACCCCTTTAATAATAACACAGTGTGCAATATAATATTCTGAAACAGCATTTGACAGAGAGAATTAGCCAGAAATGTGTGACCCTTAATAGCCCCTAGAAAAGGTACATTAATTTAATTGCAAATAGCAAAACTGAAAACCAAACAGAAACCTTTAATTGTTCAAAAGCAAACATGACAAGCTGCCGTCCCTGTCCTGCCTGCATAGAAAATAAATACAATGAAATAAAAATTCCAGACACTGTTGATCTTGCTTGTTGTATTCCTCTTGTGGTTTGTTATGGCCATTCCAAATGTGACTGTGCTGTCAATATGATGTATCTGACAGAAATGCAAACAAAATGTTGGCTTTCAGTATATGTCCCAAGTGCAGCTTTTTCAAATAAAAACAAATGACATGAAGCTAGAATTATTGTAGCTGTGATAATCCACAGACCAAAAGGGAATAGGGGCTTCAAAGAACGAGCCTGAATCAAGATGCATTTCAATGCAAACAACGCCATATGATTTTACATACCGCCGACAGCCTCCTGCAGGATAGATTTATGACTCAAAAGAATTTACTCATCACAAGGAACAATGCTTCAAGCAGATGAGATGAGTTCACTGATAACATACAGATTATCCATTTATTTGTCTGGTTTGTGAAGAAAAAAATGGGCTATTTTTTTTTTTTTGGGGACTTCAAAGAAATCAGTTTTTTGCAGTTTTTGACATAAAAATGTGGATGATACTACGAACATTTACCAGGACCTCTTAGGTCATGCAATCACTGGATAATACGAGGAATGAACACCTCACCATAGATTTCACCATCATACCGCTACCAAATTCCACTATATCCAGTTCAACATTACCAATAGCAGTACTACATATAGACCTTATTATACCGCAAGAATACAACCACAAAAAATTTCCACAAACAATGACTGAATAATACCCCTTACTATTACTGAATAAAGATCTGTATATAAAAAAGAACTATATTACCGCCATATAGTGACCATATAGTGGTATATACCAGTGTACAAAGGTGCCCTATAGACTGTATAGTACCTCCATACAGTGCTAGGTACCAGTGTACACAGGTGCCTACAGACTGTATATTACCACCATACAGTGACCATATATGGTAGATATGTGTACAGGGGCTTGCTGCATATAAGTATTATAAGGCAGTTACATCTTGAGACTCACAGGTGATGTTCCTCTGATGAGTCGTTGACGTTCTCTTTTGTTCTGCATCCAGTCCAGACCGCCATGATGACTTTTCTTGGCCACCACTTGTCCGTGCAGATTTAGACACAATTATCTTAGAATCCTCACTTTTCCATCACCTCAATCCCTGCCCCCCCACTCTGTACAAACTTCCCAAGGGTTTGAGAACAGGTACAGGCCATGGCTTAGGGGCCATGTAGGCATACTACATGTAGGCTATTGAGGGTCATGCAGGAAGGCAGGGTTCAGGTAGGCTATAGGGGGTCATGTAGGCAGAAAGACAGGGTCAGGTAGGCTATTAGGGGGTCATATAGGTAGCCAGGCAGGGTCAGGTAGATAATAGGGGGTCAGGTAGGCTATAGGGGGGTTCATATAGGTAGCCAGGCAGGGACAGGTAGACTATAGGGGGTCAGTAGGCTATAGGGGGGTCAAGTAGGTAGCCAGACAGGGTCAGGTAGGTAGCCAGGTTCTGGTAGGTAACCAGGGTCTAGTAGGTAGCTGGCAGAGTCAGGTAGGTAGCCAGGGTCTGGTGGGTAGCCAGGGTCAGGCAGCCAGGCTACTTTAATGTAAATCAAAAAAAAAAACATCACTTACTCACCTGCTCCGCAGCTCCGTGCCCGCCGGCAGAACTACCGGGGTAGCAGACATGCTAGCAGCTGCCCCGGGGCCCGCGCCCCCTAAGAGATGTGGCAGCTGCTACGTCTGCTACCCCTGTAGTTACGCCCCAGCTCCGGGCCAAGGAGACCCGAACTCCACCTTGCCAGGATGACAGTCAGTGAGTACAGTGAACGGTAAGGAAAGCCATGCAGAAAATGACTCCTGAGGATGATTTAGAAGTCTTCCTCGCTGTGTTTGACTGAGTAGCCAACATTTTTTACCGGTGAACCCCAGAATGCATATTATGACCTGTCCCTACAGGATGCCAAAGGATATCTGAAGGTCAAAATCATGGCATATTTGGGGTTTACAGTGATTGACCAGATCCAGAGAGCACATACAGTAAGTAGGGCTACATAAGGGACAAAACCACAAGGTCTCAGATGTTTGACCTCCTTGGTCCAAAGGGCAAAAGCGTGCCAGAGCCGATGACAAGAACAGTCCCAAGGGAAATCATCTGCTAGAGTTGTCATGCACCAGGTCATATGACGACCCGGTGTCCCGTCAGCTCAGAACCAATGGAGTGCTGCATGGGGAGGCCCATCTCCATGTTCGTATATTCAGCATGTGGCACTGTTCTGAACTCTGGAGAGGGATTCCATCTCACCCCAGTGACAGTCAATGACACCGAGATAACTGGACTCCTCCTGGTCACACTAATGGCCGCCCTCATCCCACATGGGTTGATCCTAGAAAAATCTTGGAGATTACATGCATCCACATGGATAGCGAGGTTTAAAAAGTATCCTCGGTTACCCTAAAGACCAATGTGGGTATGGTATCGCACCATGTAGAATTGTGTAGGGGTTAATGTACAATATGATTGTTGGCCAGGATTGTCTCCTTTACTGGGACCTTTGGGTAAAGGCAGTGCCGCTAAACTGCCCAGCGCATAAGCACAGACCTTAAGTATTAGCCCTGAGGTAGTCCCTGAATTTCCATTGTCAGTCATGGTAGGGAACAACGAGGTGGTGTCATCCCTTGAGCAGACTGTCCCTGATTTAAAGGTGTCTCGGGGAAATTTCAGAACAACCCAATTATGAGACGAAACCTTAAGAGGGGCCTTAAATAATGTAGTGATTCTTAATGGAGTACCCGAAGAGCCAGGGGCCATGATTAAGGGTCAATGACCTGAAACGCGTAGGCTGTTTTCTACCTACCTGGACACTCGGAAGGGATGTGGGTCTCTCTTGTTATGTTAACTGGATTTTTTTAATGTAACAATAATAAAGTTTTGTACTTTTATTATAATAATAAATTTCCTGACCTCTTGCTTTGGAGCTGGTGCCTTTATTCTTCATTAGTTGCTAATCTTCAGGGGTTTGGTTTACTCCAATCATGCCCCCAGCAGAGGTTTTCCATCAACGCTACGAAGTGGGTGAGCTGATTCATCTTATTGTGTGCCGATGAGAGGTACCCCCACTTCCATATGAATGTGGACCTCTTGTACCATATGACCGGGGTCAGGGAAGAGCTGGTGGAACAGCTGCTGGTGCCTAAACCCTATAGGCGATTGGATTTTGAGCTTGCACATTCCTCTGTGTAACCTGGAGGCAGACAAGACCCTTGAGAGGGTTCTGCAGAGGTTCTATTGGCCAGGTGATATAGGAAAATGCGGGCCTGTTGCCAGTGATGTCCTGTGTGTCAGATAGACTTCCGAGTCGCCAAGTTCCACAGTCCATTGGTGCTGTTGCCCATTATCGAGGTCCTCTATGATAGGATATCCATTAACTTGGCAGGGCCCTTGGTAGAATCCGCTAGAGGACACCAAAATATCCTGGTCATGGTGTACTATGCCACCCGATACCCTGAGGCAGTGCTGCTCAGAAATACCTCCTCCAAAGCAATCACCCAGGAGTTGGTTGACATTTTTCTCTAACGTTGGTTGCCTAAGGAGATCCTAAGCAATCAGGGAACCCAGTTTATGTCAAAGTTCACCCAGTTATGTACTTCTGTTTACCACCCAAAGACAGATTGCCTGGTGGAAAGGTTTAAAAAAAAAACTGAAGACCATGTTGAAAAATATTGTGGAGAAAAATGTCAGGGACTGGAATTGTCTGCTGCCCTACATTCTATTCTTTATTCCACAAGCTTCCACAGGCATTTTGCCTTTTGAGTTCTTGAATGGCAGACACCCGAGGGGGTTGTTAGATGTAGCCAAGGAGACCTGGAAGAACAGGGTTACCACCTTCAACAGTATAATAGAGCATGTCGCTCAAATGAAGGAAAGGATATCCCAAGTGATGTCCATTGTGAAAGAACATCTGCTCCAAGCTCATTGGTCTTTAGCCCAGGAGACTGAGTTCTGGTAGTAAAGTATATTTCTGGGGCCATATGAGGTAATGGAAAATGGGGGCGAAGTGAACTACCATGTATACCAACCAGGCAAAAGAAAACCCTATCAAATCTATTAGGTTAATTTTTTGAAGCCATGGAAATATAGGGATCTGTAGCAATATGTTATATGCTGCATGGCCTCTAGGGCCATAGTATGTGTGTACTATAATGACATTGCAACTTGTTGGTTCAGTGGTCAAGGACCTGATCAGACATGTGTAATGGCAGCTAATACCACATGTAATAAAGTGCCTGAAGATATCCTCTGCGTGTAATCCATCATAAGCTACAACTAACAGAACATGGTGGTAGCTGGGAACAGAACCATGGAAGAACCAATAGGTACTGCTGACCATCATTTTGAGGATTCTGGCCAGAGACAGATATCAGAAGGCAGATTACCAGAAACAGAACAACAAGATGTAGACAGTGATACTTCTTATGTTACTAGAGCCAGCAGAATGATCAGAAAGCATGCTCACCTCTAACAGAACAGGATCCTCCTGAAGACCATTGCATGGTGGGCCACCCAGAGTCAGACTTTGAGGAGGTGAGAACTGTAGAGACACTTTCACTCTTCCAAAAGGAGCAGTGTCGGCAACTGCTGCAACAAAATAGGAATCTCTTTACAGAGTCACCAGGTCTAACAAATGCAATCTACCATAAAACCATTACTGAATCACATGCAAGGTTGCATTTAAAACCATATAGGATTCCTGAAGCCCAGTGGGAGGTCATTGCCGAGGAGGTTCATAGAAGGGAAGGTCCACAGTGCTTGTCCCAACCCCCACAGGGGCGTGGTGGTGTTATACCGACTACAGCAAACTAACCTCTCTATCAGAATGGGCTGATAGGTTAGGTCCAACCTTGTACATCACGACCCTAGACCTCACCAAGGGTATCGGCAGATTCTGTTATCAAAGGAGGGTGGGGAGAGGACATCATTCTCCATACCTGAGTGAACTTTCTAATATGTCAGTGTGAGGAAAAGTCACTCAAAAATGACAAGTCACTCCAACTTCATAACTAGTCAGATCGGACAAATGGCCCCAGCTCCCAGGAAAGACTCAATTAATTAGCCCAGCTCAAACACATTGTAAATACCCTTCCATAGGAAACCTTCAATTACCTAGGAGCCTGGCTAACAATGGCCAGAGAGGAAACCTCTCAGCAGGAGATCTGCACATGAAAGGCCTTTCCTGACAGGTTGGTGGCAGAGGGGTGGGATCAAGACAATAATGTGTGTGAGTACGGGTCCCTACTCCCAGACACTAAGGACTAGCAGCAGTGGCTTTTTCTGCTGGGGTCTTAAGATTAGCTCAGCACTAGACAAGTCGAGGTGCAAATACGAGGTGTTGGGAGCATTCAGGTTGCAGTTTTGTGTCAGTAACCAAGGGTTGCAAGGATGGCTGGTCGTGGCAAGGGCAAAGATGTAGGCCCTGAGGAAACAGTCGGCGAACTTAACCAGGAGGAGCTCCGCCCAGACCAGGGTGTGGACTATGAAGGCAAGGATGAGTTCAGCTCGAGCTCCTCAAGGAGCCAGTCACAGGTGGTCAATGGAGTAGTGGGCAGCTCACCCTCAGCTATTCTCTTGCAAGCTGCCCTGGCTAAGCTTGAGTCTGGAGACCTCGACAACTACAAGAAACTCCTAGCAGCTGCAGAACGTTGTGAGCGGGCAGAGGCGGAAGCTGCAGAATGCCGTGAGCGGGCAGAGGCGGCAGCTGCAGAACATCGGGAGCGGGCCGAGAAACGTCAGCATGAGCATGACCACCCATTACAGATGCTCCCGCTACAAAAGGCACAGTCCACCCCGGCCAGTCAAGAGCCTCCTGAGACCCAGGTCCCAAAGTTGAGGACGGAGGACTTTCCCATGCTGGATAAAGGCAGCGATGAAATCCTGACCTACGAGACAGTCAAGCAGGTGCTGATCCGGCAGTATAACCTCACTCCTGAGATGTACAGGAAAAAGCTCTGGAGTTTGCTGCGTGGTCCTGCCGACAGCTGGGCAGACTACATGCAGGCCCTCCAGAGAGCAGTAGACCAGTGGACCTCGGACTTGAAGAACACCACCGTCCAGCAGCTGAAGGAGCTCATCGCAATGGAGCAGTTTTTGTGGAACTGCCCAGAGGACCTCCAGCACCACCTTCGTGACCGGAAACAGGAGGGGGCCACCGTCACAGCAAACCTCGCGGATAAATATGCCAACAATCGGGCACCGGAGGCCAGGAAGCACGCCAGCTGGAGAGGGGGTAAGACGCTCGCTGGGCCAGTTGTCCCTACCCCTAAGCCCAGGGGGCCCCCAGCCCATGCTTCCACATCTGTGGGGGAACCCTGACTGTCACCTTTGCAAAAAGCCAGGACATTTCAAGGCCGCATGTCCCCAGTGCCAGAAGCGTCTGTCCCAGTCCCCTTTTCCAAGGCCCCCAATGTTTTGTGTGTGAGTGGGGGTGGAGGAAGGCCCCTTGATAACTACCAGCCAGTCACCGTAGGCCGGTCTGTGGCCATGGGACTCTTGGACACCGGCGTGGAGATGACTGTGGTGCGGCCTGAGCTGGTGTCCCCAAAGTACTTGATAACTGGAAAGACCCGCGCTGTCTCCGGAATTGGAGGCGTTGTGCCGGCGCTGCCAGTCACCAAGGTGTATTTGGACTGGGGTGCCGGGCAGAGAGTGTGGGAGGTGGGGGTATCTTCGAACATTCCAGCCAGTGTTCTATTAGGAACAGACTTGGGGCGGCTGGTGGCCCATTTTGAGGCCCCTGAAGCCCCAAGGTCTGCTCCCCCAAAATCCAATGTGTTTTACACCTCAGTTAATAATGTGGACAATGTTGTTAACATGCATACTCAGGGGAGTATGGGGGTGGGTGATATGGTGTGTTCCTCTCCATCCTGTGGAGATGAGATAAAGTCAGCAGGTTGCAATAGGGCAGCAGGATGTGTCCAGCAAGCCTGCTGGCATTTGTTGTCCTCAGGGGGCAGACAGCTGTGGTGGGGGAACATGCTGGTGCGGCCGGTCTCCCAGGGAAGGCCAACGAGCAGGGTCTCCCCACAGCCAGCACAGACAGTGGGCAGACTGCTGTGGTGGGGGAGCATGCAGGTGAGGCAGGGCTCCCAGGGAAGGCCACAGGGCAGGGTCTCCCCACAAACAGGATGTCGGAGGGCCGGGTTAGGCCAAGCGGACTGGCGACTTATATAGACGCTGAGGGGGAGGGAGCCCCACCAGCAGTTGAAGCAGTCCTGGCCGCTGTCATGCGCAGTGGGAGTGCAGGAGCCAGGAGGCCCCTCAGGGGCCCGACGGTATACTCCCATCGGACCAGGTAAGTGCTAGGGTAGGCTAGGGCCAAGAGACAGGTCCCATGGAACTGACAGATGACGTGGCAGTCTCATCCATTCTGGCCACATCTAGTCAAGAGTTTCAGGCAGCGTTAGCGGCTGATGACAGCCTGAAAGCTCTCAAGGAGAAGGTGGCACAGCCACCCTTGGACTCAGACACCGCGCGGGTGGTCTGGAACCAAGGACGGATGTACCACATGACGGTCTGGCCGGGTTTACTGGAGGCGCGGCCCAGGGACCGACGGTTGGTGGTACTCTATCCGTACAGGGCGGAGCTTTTGCGGGTTGCGCACGAGATTCCAATGGCCGGACATCTAGGGATCACCAAGACAAAGGAAAGGCTGGCCCAGCATTTCTACTGGCCAAATATGGGGACTGATGTAGCTGCCTACTGCCATTAGTGCGACACCTGTCAGAGGGTGGGGAAGGCGGGGCAGAGGCCCAAAGCCCCACTGGTACCTCTGCCTATCATAGATGAGCCTTTCAGGAGGGTGGCTGTGGATTTAATTTAACCGCTGTCCATTCCCAGCAACTCCGGGAAACGCTTCATACTGACGGTAGTAGACTATGCCACTCGCGGATGCGGTAGCCTTATCGTCC
The DNA here is from genome assembly GCA_025379985.1 of Phyllomedusa bahiana. NCBI lineage: Eukaryota > Metazoa > Chordata > Amphibia > Anura > Hylidae > Phyllomedusa > Phyllomedusa bahiana. The sequence goes on along the minus strand of JAODAL010004206.1, from coordinate 57,884 downwards.
ATTCGGGCCAGTGAGGTGGCCACCGCCTTACTGGAGATATTCTCTTGAGTGGGCTTTCCCCAGGAAATGCTCACTGACTGGGGGACCCAGTTCATGTTGCAGTTAATGGAGTCCTTGTGTAAGCTAATACAGGTGCACATCTGGTGGCCAGCCATGTCGCAGTTAATGGAGTCCTTGTGTAAGCTGATACAGGTGAACATCTGGTGGCCAGCCCGTACCACCCACAGACTAATGGCCTGTGTGAACGGTTCAATGGCACCCTGAAGCAGAGGTCTAAGATGTTGGTCGACACCCACGGGTGCGACTGGGAGCGGTACCTCCCACACCTACTATTTGCTTACTGGGAGGTTCCACAGGCCTCAACGGGATTCTCCCCCTTCGAGCTCCTGTATGGGTGACGTGTACGGGGGAACCTGGCTCTGGCGAAGGAGGCCTGGGAAGGAGACTTAGCAACCCCAGAGGTGTCAGTCATTGAGTATGTCGTGCGCTTCCACGACAAAATGCAGGCCTTGACACAGCTGGTATGTGAAAAAATGCGGCGGGTCCAGGCTGACCAGAAGCAGTGGTACGACCAGAACGCTTATGAGAGGACCTACCAGGTGGGTCAGAAAGTGTGGGTACTGGTTCCTGTACCACAGGACAAGCTTCAGGCAGCCTGGGAAGGCCCATATGTCGATCACCAGCAGCTCAAAGCAGTCAAGTACCTGGTCACCATGGACCATGACCGGGGAAGGCGGAAGGCGCACCATGAGCGAGAGGCATGTGCCCTTCCCGTGTGCAACATACCCGAGGAAGGAGAGACGGAGACCCTCCTGGATATGCTCGCCCCTTTCAGGGCAGGTGGATCCATAGAGGATGTGGAGATTTGCGGACAGCTCCTGGAGGCCCAACGGTCCCAGCTGTGGGAAACTCTCCACCCCTTCCGGGCATTGTTCACCAACGTGCAAGGAAGGACAGAGTCAGCCGTCCATCACGTGGACAACGGGGAGTCCCCCCCCCCCAATTTGGCATATCGGATCTCCCCCGAAGTGCAGCAGCACATGTGCAAGGAGATTGACGAGATGCTGAAGCTGGGGGTCATCCAGGCGTCAAACAGTGCCTGGGCCTCGCACGTAGTCCTCGTCCCCAAGAAAGATCGGACCACCCGGTTCTGCATGGACTATAGGGGGCTCAACGCTGTCACGGTCACCGATGCGTACTCAATGCCACGCATCGATGACCTGCTCGATCAGTTGGCCGGGGCCAAGTACCTGACCATCATGGATCTGAGCCGGGGATATTGGCAGATTCCCCTGACCCTTGAGGCACAGGAACATTCTGCCTTTATCATCCCATTCGGACTGTATGAGTCCACTGTCATGCCATTTGGCATAAAGAATGCACCTGCCACTTTTCAGCGGATGGTCAACACCCCGCTCAAAGGACTTGAAGGGTACGCGGCTGCGTACCTGGATGACGTAGCCGTTTTCAGTCCCACCAGTCCTGCGCAGGTGCTCGGGAGAGTCCGCCAGGCCGGCTTGACCATCGAGCCGGAAAAGTGCCAGCTGGGCATGAGTGAGGTCCACTACCTGGGACACCGGGTACGTGGGGGGGCCTTATAGCCAGAGCCCGGAAAAGTGGATGCCATCGCATCCTGGCCCACCCCCAGGACCAAAAAGCAGGTGATGTCCTTCTTGGGCACCGCTGGGTACTATAGGAGGTTTGTTCCACACTTTAGTAGCCTGGCAAAGCCCCTGACGGACCTCACCAGGAAGAGGTTGCCCTCCTCAGTCGATTGGACAAACGACTGAGACATGGCCTTCCAGGCCCTCAATGCCGCCTTGTCCAGCTCTCCAGTACTACAAGCAGTCGACTTTACTCGGCCGTTTATAGTACAAACCGACGCCAGTGACTTTGGCCTCAGTGCAGTGCTCAGCAAGGTGGACACAATGGGACAGGAACATCCTGTTATGTACCAGAGCTGGAAGCTTCTGCCAGGGGAAGTGGCCTATTCTATGATGGAGAAGGAATGCCTGGCGATAGTGTGGGCCCTGCAGCGGCTGCAGCCCTACCTATACGGGCGTCATTTCATTGTGGAGACAGACAACAACCCTCTGAGCTGGTTACACATGGTCTCTGGGACCAATGGGAGGTTGCTACGCTGGAGCCTGGCGTTCAAATAGTACAACTTCGCCATTTGCCACCGTAAGGGCTGAGACCACGGCAATGCTGATGGGTTGACCCAACAGGGAAAGTGGGCAGGCAGACACATGGGAGAGCACCGAGAGGTACTTCCCCCTTGCGCCCTCTAATGGGAGGAGGTGTGAGGAAAAATCACTCAAAAATGACAAGTCACTCCAACTTCATAACTAGTCAGATCGGACAAATGGCTCCAGGAAAGACTCAATTAATTAGCCCAGCTCAAACCCATTGTAAATACCCTTCCATAGGAAACCCTCAATTACCTAGGAGCCTGCCTAACAAAGGCCAGAGAGGAAACCTCTCAGCACATGAAAGGATCCTCATGCAACTTAACTAGCACCGGAGACACATGTGCACTCTCCAACCCCAAGCTTCAAAGACTTGACTGAATCGAGGCCAGACGCAGCGGCCTCGATATTTCATAAAGAGTTACAGGCGACCTGTTCATAACCGGTCTGTGACGGGTTCATATTTTAAAATATGAAGCTCCCGATGAAGCACACGATGCAGGGGGACTGAGAAATCCACAGCTGGCCTTAGGGAGCCTATAGGATAGGGGTGCCTGATACAAGGGCCTAGCTTAGGCCCATCCAGTTCTGATGGTGCCACTGGCTCAGTTCTGTCCCAATGCCCTGCGGTATGGCCCATTTTTGTGTTTCAGTCAAAAATGGCATGTCCAGGGAAGGAGGAGTTTGTAGACCATCCCAGGGGTGTGTGGAGGAGTGTAGGGGGCTGCCACATGGGCTGTCCCATCACGGATATAAGCAGGGAACCCAGGTGGGCCCATTGTTGCATTCAGGAGGGGGGTACCTGACATCAGCATTTCCAGAAGCATCCACGCAGCAAGGCCACATGTGGGCCCAGCACCAAGCCAACCTCAGGTAACTAAGACACATCTTACTGCCTTTGAATTGTAACCATACTTATATTTGCACCTCTGACTCTTACCTGTATATATTATCATTCTGTACATATTATCTGTCTAGTGCGCGATCCAAGGCGAATTAAATCTATAAACTTTAATCTGAGCTAGTCTGTTGTCTTGATCATTGGCCTCATATGCCTATTACTCGGTCTATAATATATAGCTACCCCAGGGATGGTTCCTGGCCTTGTTATAAGTCGGTAACGGACCGGTCTTATAACCAAACAAGAACTGGTGGCAGCTTAATTGACTGGCCGAGCTTTGTTTAATCAGCGTGGGAAAACAAACCTCTCTCAGCCGTTCAGGGTTGTGGGCGAGGAGGGTGTCCTCTCACCCGCCTGGGTCTCCCTGTGCCCGTGCGGACAGGGGCTAACAGTGAAACAGCATCTGGCTGACCTCGTGCACCCCTAGGGGGAGTGCGACGTCACGATACACCCCAAGTCAGGTCATTGATCCTTGAGTTGGTCGGCGCGGGCTTTTCCTGACTGTCAGGATGCCATTTGGTGTGCAGGGGGGGGCCATAGGAAATATGCTACCAATTGTTGGACATTATAGGTGATTTATTCCAAAATTCACCAAGCTAGCAGTACCAACCTAACGAAAGGTGTAAAGTCAGCCATGATCAAAGCTATTTAAGTAGGAAGCTGTCCCCAACAGAACATAATTTCTCCATTATCAAAAAAGATCGCTTTGGTGGTTAAGAGAGAGGAAAGGAAAAAATGCTTGGTTCACCCACTGGTTCTTGGCTCTACAAGACTTTAATTTTTTCAGTAGAACATAGGCCAGGCATAATGCAAGGTAATGCAGATGCCCTGTCGAGGGTACATTGCATGTTGGCTGAGGGTGCCCAGAACCTAGACTTTGGGCAGAGGGTGAATAAGTAATAAAGTGCATCATAGATGGCAGGTATGTGTCACCGAGGTGCTTGGCCTTGGTAAGGTAAGTAAGGGCCCAGTTTTTCACAAAAGTCAATTGCCTATTGCTACTGACATTGGTTTATAGTAGTATAGTTGCTGATGTAGCTCATCAGGGCTGGGCTTTTACTGGAGCAACCAAAGAGCTGGGTGAGATGGCTACCCCCACATTTTCAGGTCCAGGACAGGGTTTTGTTGGCCTATGTAAGCCCGGAGAATCAGGTGAGCTGGGTGTGGTTCCCAGCCTGAGTCTCTAGTGGATTGCTGTGCTGAGTGTAGAAGGGGAACTATGCTTTGTCAGAGCCTGAAAGATTGGCATTTTTACCAGGTCCAGCCTACACCATATTGCCAATGGGTGAGATTGCCACACATTGGCAGCAGGGTTGTTCCTTACCTGAGACATTAAGGTATAACTAAGGACTTTGTGGTTTTGTATGCTGGCTGAAGCAAGTCATGGCTTAAGCAAGTTTTCATTTGTTTTCCATTCGGCCTGAAATAAAGACTTCCATCGATTTAACCTGAAGACTGCTTCTGCTCTCTCTTAAAGTGACTGCCTTTTGGGACTGATCCCCACAAGATATGTAAATATACATATACATACAGATAGATATATAATATATATATATATATATAAGTATTATATATATATATATATATATATATATATATATATACATATATATATATATATATTGTGACAGAGCGACTGCTGGTAGTCGCATGATCCTGCCACTAGAGGTCTACGGCCGAGACCCTCTGCAGATGCGCCACCGAGGAACTGGGCTCGGTGGGGAAAAGCCACCTATTTGTGTCAGTATTATATTACTGTCACTTACGGTAGCGGCTAGAATAGCTGCAAGGCTGCTAGGTATGGGGTGGCTCTTCCGGGACAGCTATAGTGTCGGGCGGGTGGCTGTCCCCGCATTCCAGGTCCCTGGGTTCCAGCCCAGATATTGGACATCTCTGGAGGCCTATAAAAGCCTAGTACTCCAGGTGATCTGGGGGTGTGGCTGTTACCTGAAGGTGTGAAGCAGCAGAGCTGAGAGAGAGCTCTGGCCCCCAGAAGCTACAGGGAAGCCCAGGACACAGTGTGGAAACTGTATGTTTGAGGGGCTGTGCGATAGGCACAGACCTCGGGACAGAGAGGGACTCTGTGAGTAAGTAAGTGGCCAGACGGCCAAGGATTTTATTTTATGTGTTTGTTTTGTACACTGTGTGCCTTAATAAAGTTGGCTGAAGCTGTAAAGAGAAGCCTAGTGTCGGAGTGCCATTATCGTTCTACCAAGGACGGCGATCCAAAGCGAGAAACCCCCGGGACAGACCAAGATGGTGTCCCAGAGCTGAGCGGCAGCTTACATATATATACATATATATAAATATAATAATTATATATATATAATCTATATATATATATATATAAATACATACACTGTACCTCCTCTTACAGATGCACATCACAACAGAATCTCAGCAGACCCTATTGTACTTGGTTTCCATCATGAAACACTTATCTTACTCAATAACTAGGCTAAAAGTGTGTCTGTGTTGAACCAGTTTTCACACCAAGAACCTTTGGCAGACAGTGTTAACTGACCTGAAGAGGCATAACGAATGCAGATGAGGGTTTATTTGAATTTACATATATAGTTGCATAGTTAGTAGGGTTGAAAAAAGACATGTCCATCAAGTTCAACAAAGGGTGAGGAAAGATAAGAGTGAAGGGAGGGGTAGAGTTAATTTTTAATGCAGATTGTGGAACCCATAAGGCATGAAACAATCTGTCTTAAAGGAATACACAATTTCTGATCCCAAAATTGCCATCAAACTGGATCCAGATGTTTTATATGGATACATAACTATTAATATAATTTAGTTGTAAGTGGTTATCTAAGCCTTTCTTGAAGCCCTTTCTGTTCCTGCTGTGACCAGTTATAGCTACTCGCATGGTCGGCGGGCGACCACCTACTCACTGCGTTCACCATGCGGCTACCCCAAGCATTAGGCTATCGTGCAGTAGCTGCCATTCCCTATGCTCCAAATAGCTGGTTCACACTCAATGATGCTGCTCTGTTCACTTGACTATAGGGAGGCATGGACACGTTTTGCTGGGATTTAACCCCATAATGTCCATCAGTGTCTATCTTTCCCAGCCTATCACCTGCAGACTTTTAGCCCGTGCCAAAACCTTGGTTCCTAGCGGCTTCCTGTCCAGATCCCTGTTAGTGTCTGATTCAGGTCCCTGCTATAGCGTTGTGTGTGTTTGTCTGCTATTCTTGTTTCTAGCCCTGTTGTCATTGTAACAGCGTCCCTGACCCCTGGGTCAACTGTCACTGCTGGAGACTTGTCTGAGGTGGCAATTGGGGGTTATTGTGGGTTAAGCCAATCTCACGCCCAGAGGCTCTGTGAAGATAGCTGATAGCTGCTTAGTCACACCCCTTGGATCAAGCCTGATCAATGGCACTGTGGGTCCACAACCGCCATTTCCCTTAATAGTAGGTTCTGGCCATGGAGTTTGCTGACAAATCGAAACCCCAATGTGAAGATCTTGTTCAAGGCGTTTATTTCCCAGTGGGAGCATCAAGACCAGCTCATGCAGGTGATCAGTGTAGTGGCAACTTAGCTGCAGGAGTTGTCCACCTCAGTCTTTGCCCTATACCGGCCTTTGACAGTGAGTGGCGTCTCATCAACATCATCTCCCTTTCCACCCATGGCTCCTGTCACCAGCGGGACAGCCAAGTTCCAGCTTCTGTACCTGTCCTATTATCATAGATACCACAAGCAGAGTCACGGTTTCATTAACCAGTGCCAAATCCATTTCAGTCTTCAGACTCATCTCTTCCCATCTGACCACACCAAGATTGTGTTTATGGTCTCCCTCTTGTCAAGACAAGTCCTGGCCTGGGCAAATCCCATATGAGAGCATGGAGGACCTGAGACTCATGATTTGGAGAGTTTCCTGAAGATGTTTCAAGTAGTGTTCAAGGAACCAAGTCACATGTCCTCAGCCGTCTCGTTCCTTTTGATCCTTGACAGGGTATCAAGACCATGGGCCAGTATGTTCTCCGCTTCAGTACCCTGGCGGCGGTACTGGCTTGGAATAATGAGGCTCTTGTAGTGGCCTTCTGGGAGTGCCTCACTGGGAAAATCATGGACGAGCTAGCTGGTCATGATCTCCCATCTATTCTGGACGGCTTTGCCACTCTAGCCACCAGAATTGACATTTGTTTTTCAGAGCGGGAGTTAGAGTTTTTTCGGCAAATGGAGTTCCCCCAGCTTTGCAGCCTTCTGTGTCTCGCACCAGTTTTTTAAGAACCACCACTTTCTCCACCTACGTGTCCTCTATGCAGGTGGAGAGAGTTTGTCTTCTCAGTCCTATGTCCTCCCCTTGCTTTACTCAGTACCTGAAACCCAGGCCATGGTGGCCTACGTCCAAGACAACGTGCAAGAAAGCGCATTTGCAAGTTGTCCACTCCTACCAGTGTTGGTCAGCGCCCTTGTCCGCCTCCTCCCGTACCTTCCATCTCTGGTGTTCTGACTGTGGACCCCCTTATCCAGGAAATTTCTGGCACTGTGCCTCAGATACCATCAGGAGATTGTGTCTTTGATGGATTCAGAGGAGGAGGAGATGGAAGGGGGTGAATGGTACTGCCATGCCAGGCTACTCACATGTTCAGCAGATGCTGACCTACTCACTGCCTTCCCCATGTAACTACCCTCAGTGTTAGACAATCACGCAGTAGCTGCCATTCCACATGCTCCAAATAGCTGGTCCACACATCTTGCTGCAGCTGCTCTGTTCACCTGGCTATAGAGAGGCGCAGACAGACTTTGCAGACCCTATTTAACCCCTTAGTGACTGTCAGTGTCTAGCTTTCCCAGCCTATCCCCTGCAGACTGTGGGTTTATTTATGCATGTGCCTCTCTTCAGCCCTTTCCAAAACCTTGGTTCCCAGTGGCTTCCTGTCCTGATCCCTGTTGGTGTCCTGTCCAGGGCCCTGCCATAGTGTTGAATGTTTTGTCTACTATTCTTGTTACTAGCCCTGTTGTATCCTTGAGTCAGCTGCCACTGCCGGGGACTGCTCTGAGGCGGTACCTCGCAGCCATCATGGGTTAAGCCAACCTCATCAGAGACTCTGTGAAGATACCCACTTAGTCACACCCCTTTGGAGCAAGCCTGGTCAGTGACACTGTGGGACCACAACTGGCCGTAATAGCGGCGATTCCTCAGATTTACATTTCTCATGGTCAAGAAGGCTTTTCTCTTCTGGAGATTGAATCCTTTTTTCTCCTGATGATGGTTATGTGCCCTTGTTTTTAAAGGAGGGTTTACATGAAATAGGTTTTTATCATATTTTTTGTAGAGGACATTTATATACTTTTATGAATTAATGATGTCTTCCCTTAGCTGTATTAAAGTAGGCTCAGCTGATTAAATAGGTTTAATTATTTTAACCTTTTCTTATAACTAAGATGCTTCATTCCCCTTATTAGTTTGGTTGCTCATTTTTGCACTTTCTCTAGCTCCACTACATCCTTTCCATAAACTGGAACCCAGGACTGAACAGCATGAGGCCGCACCAGTGCTTCATACAGCAGTAATATTACATCCCTGTCCTGCGAGTCCATGCCTCTTTTAATACATGCCAATATCCTGCTGCCCTTAGAGGCAGCTGATTGACATTGTGTTGTGCTGTAATCTATGATCTACAAGTCACCCAGATCCTTTTCAACGAGAAATTCTCCCCGTTTTTTCCCCCCCCTAGAACATATGATGCCTGTAGATTATTTGTATCCTGATGCAGAACATTACATCTATCCAAATTGAACCTCATTTGCCAAGTTGATGCCCAAACACTCAGTGTTTCCAGATCTGCTTGCTATGAACATCTTCCATAGACTGCAGTATACTACATAGCTTGTTGTCATCTGAAAAAATAGAAACATTGATATAAATCCCCTCCCCTATATCATTATTAAATACATTGAATAAAAGAGGACTCAGTACTGAGCCTTGGAGTCACCACTTATAACCAGGGACCATTGAAAGTAGCAGTCACTTCCCACAACTCTCTGAGTACGATCTGATAGCCAGTTTTTAATCCAGTTATACACTGTTATTTAGTTTACCCAATTGACGCTTATGACGGACAGTGTCAAATAGCTTTGCAAAATTTAAAAACACTATGGGCGACATGTATGATTTTTGGCGCATGGGCACCAATTTTATTGCGTGCATTGGTAGCGTAGAATGTGCCTGAATCTATGAACCTGTTCTACTGTGGGTCATAGATTTAGTGTTTTCTAGCTACAAAGTGACAATTCAGGCTCAGGTAAACCACATTTAAATTGGTCTACCTGTTCCAGCAGTGATGTGCCTGGTTTTGCCGTACTAAAGTCATAAATGTGTAGAATACTATGGTTGTACTGCGACACACTTGCAGCACACCCCAGATGTGCTTTATAATGCACCTAATTTTGGAGTATGCCTGCTCATACATAGAGCGCACATGGCTGCGCCAGTTTTTGGGCTGAAAGGATGCCAGACTACTGGCACAGTCCCGATCATGCATGCTGGCCTATGTCGACAATGAATAGAAAAAGAGAGACAATATCGCCATAATTCAAAAAACGTGAATTTAATCACCCATGTCTTTACAAATGGCTACATTTCAGCCCTTCTATAGTGCCATTTTCAAGCATTACAGAAGGGTTGAAACATAGCCATTTGTAAAGACATGGGTGATTAAATTCACATGTTTTTTGAATTTTGGTGGTATCCTCTGTTTTTCTATTTTTTTGCATCATTGTGGAGGATTTGGGGTCTGGAAGCTTGCACGCCACTTTTGCATACATTTATATGAGCTGTGCTGTTTCCTTTTTTAATATAAACACTATGGGCGACATGTATGATCGGGAGTTGCGTCTGTTTTCTGGCGAAAACTGCGCCTCACCGTCTCGAATCCCCTGTCGGACGCAGGGATGCGATGTTAGGCGCAACCTACGCCACTTTCGGCTGCGCCTAACATGAAGGGGCTCGCAAAGGACGCGGTGTGGGCGTTCTGGGGCAGGACGCACCACATTCGAATAGTCCGATGCATGTAGGAATGCCGGTCGGCAAAGTGAGGTGCATCACCGCTCCGAAAGACAGACCTCGTTGAATGTGGTCTACCTGAGCCGGAGGAGGCGAAGTGAAGCTAGAACTTAATGGAATGGGGCAAAATGTGCTCTAGGTCAACTGTTACAACAGTGCAATACTACAAATGAGTTGGCTATAAAATTATTTCATTAATAAAGATAAATATCAAAGTTGTCTAAAAACGATTAAATACATTTAAAAAGTGGATCATTTAAAATTAAAGGAAAAATATATAAGATCGGTAAAGAAATACATCTCAGCTCTCAGCTCCGTGAGACATGGAGTATGATTCAAAAAATAGTTTTTATTAGGTGTAAAAAATTATCTGAAAAAGAGCTCAAAACTTCTAAAAACATACATAAATAAAATCACTAACAATGCGTTTGTCGCCGTGACCGGCGCAACATCAGGAATTGGGATATTGAAAATTCATTTTTATTTCTTTATTTTCTTTACACCCATATTATTGATCATTTTATATAGAGATCGGTACAACTTTGTGAGTCTTAACATTTTATTTCTGCCATGTACAGTTTTATTATAGATTCATTAGAAACCCATAAAGAGCGTCGCTCGCTCCCCCAGGGCCCAAAAATAATCGCCCCTCTTTTAACTTAGCAAATCACAAACAAGCTCACTCTGCATTTTTTTTTCCCCATAGAATCATGAGAAAGTGTCGGCCGCTGAAGGGCTGCAGGACGAGCCCCTCTTCCCCCAAACCAATCATAGTACTAGAATATTTCCCCATAGCAGTAATAAATTTTTAGGGCACCCTTCTATCGCACCCTTTTTGCTACACCAAAATCGACGCACTACTTTTGATTGGTTATAAGGGGTCATGGCTTCTATTCTGATTAGTTGGGTTTTTGCCGACCAAGGGAAAAGCTTCAAAATTTGAATTACTTTATTTCCCGGAAATTTTTCGATACCCCAATTTCCCGATGTTTGCCCCGGTCACGGCGACAAACCGTGTTAGGGGATTTTTTTTTATGTATTTTTTTTAGAAGGTTTGAGTCTTTTTCGATAATGTTTTACCCCAAAAAAGATTTTTTTAATCATATCCATGCCGACGGCGCTGGAGCTGAATTAATTTTTTAGCGATCTTATTATTTTTCCTTTGTTTTTTAAATGAAAAACTTTTTCAATACATTTATCGTTTTTATCAACTTTGATTTTTCCCTTTTTATTCATTCATTTGAAAAACACTCTTTTTTCTATTACTAACATGTTTAATGTTTTTTGCTGTTTTTCCAACCCTTCCGGAATATTTAAAAAATGTTAGGGGCAGTCCCGCATGGCCTAATTTCCCCCACTGCGCCTCACACACGTCGAGGCGCAGGAACTTTTCACCGCATGATGAGCCACCCCCGGTCGCCGACAACATTAACACAGGTTTTCACTTAAAACCTGTAAAAGGGGGCCCGATGGCCATCTCCAACATTCGCCCATATCCCCATCAGCTCTGCTATCTAGAATTCTACTCACCTCATCATAAAAACAAATCAGGTTGGTCTGACAACTTGAAATTCTTGCAATCATGCACTCAACAATAGCTGAAAGGATGATTATTTGCCACAGCTGATAAGCATACAACTGAACCCTAAAATGGCTGATACGCACTAAGCCAGAGGCAAGAAGAAGGGATGAGATGATGACATCAAAGCCTGGCTACAAGAAATCAAGAGAAATGAATGTAGCAAAACTTGAAACAGAAGCATAAAAATAACACAACAGTATATGAACCACACAATCCAGTGCCACCTTACTAGGGGCAGTCCGGCATAACCTCCGTTTGCAGAGTGAACTTGGCCCTTGTGTCACAAATTTAAACAGTTGACTACATTTTTTTAAAAGGGGTTTGCCATGTTGAGATGACCTGATTAACCTCTTTAAGATTTTAGATACAGTAGTTTACAGTACAAGGGGCAGGGGTGGCTTAGATCAGGCTCTTTTTACACTATGTTGTCAGAGGCGTAACCCTTGGCCCGGGCCCCTAGGCAAAAGTAAAATGAGGCCCCTCAGCTACCATGTCCTTTTTAAAAAAATCTGTGCAAAAGGGGTTTTGGGGGCCCCTCGGGTGCGGGGCCGGTAGCGCTGCTACCTCTGCACCCCCTATGCAGCCCTGTGTGTTGTGCTTATTCCAAAGGTTTCCCATTCATAACTGGATACCACAGAAAGGTTATCAACATACAAATGCATTCTATATGGTAAAAAACTGTACCAGCCAGACTTGGACTGTCCCACAGGGGAATACGGGAAATCCTTGGTGGGCCCCTGAGCATGGCAGACCGGGAGTTGTTTCTTAACTGCATATTAATCCTCAGGAGAGGCAAAAAAGCATAGAAAGAGAGGCAAATGCATGAGGCGAAAAAGGGGATGTACGCATTCACTGTACTGTAGGGTGGGCTCTAAATAAATCCCGATGGCCCCCAGAAAACACCAATGGTGAGCCCTAGAACAACTCCCCCTTTGGGGGGCCCTAGGCAGTACAGTTAACACTAGTAACACCTGAAGAGGTAAAAAAGGGGAGAATATGGGTACAAATGAGATCCCTTCCCCGATGCATACAGCATGCAATCAATGCAAAATAAGGCTCTATTTGGAATTACAAATCCCAAAAATCGTAGTCCCTGAAAAGACCACTTTAGTCACTGGCAGTTCCTATTTCCTGTTGTGCTTGTAATCAGGTCTTCTACATGGGCCAATTATCGACCGAAAGAGTATGAACTTTAACTTCACGGTAATACCATGGCTTTCCATGTTATCTGTTCTTAGATCAACAACAACCAAAGCCATTGAAAAGCACTAAAAAGGTTGAGATAACTTTTTGTTCCGGGATATTATGGGGCATTATCTGTCAAGTTTACCTTTGCTAAATCTGTATTAGTTCTGGATATCAGCAAAAATTGACTAGGATGCGCTAAATGTATAAAGGTTTAACCTCTTAAAGAGGTTGTCCAAGGCTTACCAAATCTCATTGTCCCACTGGGATATGATTAGAAATAGAAAAAAAGAAGCCTACTGACCTCCGTGACCCGGTGCACAATGTCAATTTCAACGTACCACTCTAGCCATATCGTAGATCCTAACTTTTTTATTTTTCAGTGTACGATGCCCGTATAGTGGCTTTTTTTTTTGTGGTATGAGTTGATATTTTCATTGGTACCATTTTGGGGAACACATGATTTTTTGATTACCTTTTAAGAAAATACTGCAATCCTGGTAGTGTTTTCTATTTTATTTTTTACAGCATTCACTGTGTAGTATACATGACATGTTAATTTTACTCTGCTGGGTGATACGATTATGATGATATCCAATTTATATAATTTTTTGTTGTTGTAATTGTTTAAAAAAATGTTTTTATAGTGTAAACCACTGTTTATGCATCGCTCTCTTCTGATTGCCAGAACTTTTTTATTTTTCTGTAAATGGAGCTGTTTTAAGGGCTTTTATTTTGCGGGATGAACTGATTTTTTCATTGATACTACTTCAGTAATTCTGCCATTGTTTTTTTTATTATTATCAAGGGCCGTTTACACGGCACAGTGCAAATACCAGCTGGTTTATCCAACCGGTATTTGTAATGTTTTCGTGCCCTACACACGGCCACAGGGGAGGGGGGGGGGATTTTCTCCGCGATTAGCATAGAAAACCCTTCCCCCTTCACATAGACATGTTCTTCTGCCACTCGAAAACCGGACAGAAGAATGAACATGTTCTATGTTTTTCGGGCCGCCGGCGGTCCAAGAAACCGGCGGGCGGAAAACCCGTGCAGTGGGGACTGCTGCGCGGGTTTTCCATAGAGGCCCGTGTTAAAAGTTTTCACCCGCAAAACCGTCTGAAAAACCAGGTGAAAACCCGTGCCGTGGGGACAAGGCCTTACTGTGTTCATCGTTCAGGTTAAATTACAAGACTGATTTATAGGTTAAGTAGTTATGCATGTAGCGATACTAAATATGTATATATTTTTAAGGCTTCCTGTAAAGTTATTGCTAAATCCTAACTAATAGTTCCTAAAAAACACCATTTTTTAAAATTATACGAACATTTATCCAGTACCAAGAAATAAATAGAATCCTTAGTTTTGAATACATTAAAAATTCCAGATTATAAATCTTAAAATCTGCATTTCACCTGCAGTCTGGGTACATCTCAGCCGTTCTGCTTTGAATTGCTAAAATTATTTCGGTAAAAGCCTATATGAAAATAAATGTAGATCTGTATCTGTATATAGCAAAAGGCTAAGAAAACAAACCTCATTACCGACCTTTCATGGCCTTTGCCCATTACGAGGTATTGAGCTTTTATCATAACTGAGGTGTAAAAACTAAAATGTGACATTTGGTGACATTTATGGTGTTTGTTTTATATCGTGATTGGATATGAGAATGTAATTATTTGCAGATGGAATATTTTGTCTGGGTACAAGTTAGAGCCAATGACATGCAATGTGCATAGATTTGTGTAGTGTGATTACTGTAATTGGTTAGACCGTGTGAGACATTGAATTCATAAATCGAAACAGCAAAGAGCAAGTTGAGTCATCTTCTTATGTCAAGATATTAACAATTCTTGGGGCCCATGCACATGGCAGAGCCCTGTATGCCTTCTTCGCATGGAGCCGTACAAACCCACATAGACAGCACTGGACTCTGTATGTTCAAAGATATTCTTCCCCAAAGCAATGTCTTATGCATAAGAAGCCTGGAGGGAGCATGCTACAATATTTGCAGAATTTGACAGAAACAATCTCTGGGTATTCCCGCAAAAAAGGAGATACATATGAAGGTACGGAAGAGACCCATTCACCTTTGTAAAGGTACAGAACAGAGCCACATTGATGACCAATGTAGTGAGACTTATAAACGGCAACCTATGTGCCTTATCAAGAATAGGATGTGAATGGAGGGAGAAAGCTTAGACTCTGGTGATATATAGTGGTTTAAATTACAGAGATAGGACTGCGTGCTGTGATATATAGGGTTAATGATAGAGAGAGAAGCTTGAGCTCTTTGATATAATAAGTGTTTATCTGAAGAGGAGAGGAGCTGAGCTCTTCTGATATATAGGTTATCTGAGAGAGGAGCTGATCCTCTGTGATATATATTAGGTCATATGATAGAGGAGAGAAGCAGAGCTCAGAGATATATAGGGTTATATGATGAGGAGAGGCCGAGCCTCTTTGATATATAGGGTTATATGATAGAGGAGAGAAGCTGAGCTCTGTGATAAATAGGGTTAATGATAGTGGTGAGAGAAGCTGTAGCTCTGTGATATAAGGGTTATATGATAGAGGAGAGGAGCAGACTCTGTGATATATAGGGTTATATGATATAGGAGAGAAGCTGAGTTGTGATATATAGGGTTATATGATAAAGGAGAGAAGACAGGGGCATAGCTAAAGACTCATAGGCCTGGGTGCAAAACTTCAGCTTGGGGCCCACCTGCCTCCAGACACCGTCTGTTGACCATTACTTTTCAAAAACAGGTTCCTGGCTTGACGTGAAGGATGTCTGTAGTGTAGCGCTCTGCAGAAAATTATTTGTATTTAAAGGGATTGTCCAATAGAAGAAAATGAATTTCAAATGGGGCCAAAAACATCAGATATATAGCCGAAGTGTCTGTTCTCCCCCTCCTCCCCCAAACAAAATGGGAAAAAATGCAATTGTGCTTTTGTTTTCTGGGTTTAGTGGTTGAATTTTAACACTACTTGCAGTTAAAATTGACTTATCTGTATTTCTTCGATGAGAGGAGAGAAGCTGAGCTATATGATATAAAGATTAATATGATAGAAGAGAAAGAATAAGCTCTGTGATATGTAGAGTTATATTTTGAGGTAGAGGACTGAGCTCATTGTGATATATAGGATTATATGATGGAGGGAGAAGAAGCTGAGCTCTTTGATATATAGGTTAAATGATAGAGGAAGGACTGAGCTCCTTAAGAGAGGAAGCTGAATCTGTGACATAAAGGTTAAATAATAAGGACAGAAGCTGAGCACTGTGAATATATAGGTATATGAAAGAGGAGATAATTGATATGAATATATGATAGACTGAGAGAAAGCGGCTCTTTGAATATAAGGGTTATATGATAGAGGAGAGGAGCTGAGCTCATTGATATATAGTTGGTGATGGACAGTTGTCAATGCATAGAAGTACAGTGATATACTGCTATGTATTGTACTAGCAATCTAAAAGATCGCTGAGCCAAGTTCCCTATGAGGACAAGTAAAAAAACCGTTGAAGTAAAAAGAATAAAGTAAAACAGACACACACAAAAAAGTAAAAACACACACACCGCCCTCACACAAGCCACTGCAAAAAAAGATAAAAAAATAAAAAGGTACACATATTTGGTATCATCAAGTGAGTAGTGACCTAGCCTATAAATCTGTCACATTATTTAACCCACATAATGAACAGGTTAAATGAAAACTAAAAAAAATTACAGAACTCTGACTTTTGTTCATTCCGCAGCACATAAAATGTAATAAAAAGCGATCAAAAAGCCATTAAAATGCAAAACTGGTGTCAATGAAAACGTCAATTTATCCTGAAAAAAGCCTTTACTCCGCTCTGTATACAAAAATAAAAGTTATGGCTATCAGAAGACAGTGATGCATAAATATTGTTTTACAGAATAAAAACATTTTTTTTTAATAAGGTACAACCTAAAAAAAAATGAAATAAATTAGGTATTGCTGTAGTCATATCAACTCATGGAGTAAATTGTATAGTGCATGGTGCGCATTGTTAAAAATAAAAGTAAAAAACACTACAAGGATTGTTGTATTTTCGTCACCCTGCCTCACAAAAAAGGGATTTAAAGGTGATCAAAAAGTCATGCCCCCCCCCCTTAACCTACATAAACAAGCCCGTACAGAGCTTCAATCAGCTCCATATACAAAAAATAAAAAAAGTTAAGGCTATCAGACTATGATGACATAAATTTTTTACAACGGTAAAACATAAGAACTACATAACATTTATATCTCTCATAATAGTATCTACCCACATAGTAAAGTTATCATGGCATTTATACTACATGACAAACGCTGTAAAAATAAAACCAAAAAAACAATGGAGGAATTGCATTTTCTTTGTCCACTTTTACAGCCCAATACTAAAAAGAACTGTGAAACACCTGTGGGGCCAAAATGCACAGCACACCATTAGTTGAATTTCCTGAGGGGTGTTGAATCCAAGGGGTGACTTCTGGAAGGTTTCACCTGTTCTAGTACTTTGGGGGCTTTGCAAATGAGATAGTGGATCCACTAGGTCACCGCGAGAGATGGATATGAAACTCGTCAGGGAGCAGGGTCTAAGGTGCCCTCAGGTATTCACTAGAGCATGAGTCCCAGGTCGCTACGCTTGACGTGCCGCTTACGGTTAGTGTTGATCGAACCGTTTGAGAAAAGTTAAGTACGAGCTGAACATCTCGATTTCCTCGAAACAAACATTTTACTGTTTGTTCGAGTTCGCCATGGCTTTCGACACGCCATTTTAATAGTTTTCAGTGCTTTCTGCATTTTTGGTGGCCATGCAATCAGTGCAGAGCACAGAGAAGTGTCAAAAACGTTATCGCTGAGGTGTAGGGCTCTCAATGGCTGCTAAAATCACATGACCATTGTCACGGATCGCGCCGCGGCCTGTGCCTTGGACCGCGGTCGTGGGCCTTTGCCCCTGTGTCTGGTACCGCTGGCTCCCTGTGCGGGATTACAGCCAATTCTTACTCTGACCTGTTCCCTCAGCGCTACCCCACCTCGTCCTGTTCTACCGTATCCGCCTTTGGGGCTTCCCCACTTTTGTGCGCATCCCAAGGGGCACCCCACACCAGCCTGCGGACATTTATCACACAGTCTCCTCTTCCTCCCCTGTGACCCTGCCCCTTTTCCTTCAAAAGGGAAACTTCCCCCCGGGCTCGGGGTCAGTTCGTTGGTGTTCATCATTAGAGCTGACCTCTCCCTGCTGAAGCTCCTCTAGCTTAACCCTCGGTTTCCAGTGCTTCTGCTGAATTGTGCTTAACCCTGCGCGCCCAGCGCACCTGTTCTCAGCTGTGTCCTACGTGTTGTCCTCCAGTTTCCTCGCAGTCTCCGCTGCTGAATACTTTCGTCCCCTGTCTGGGGACTCGCATCTGTGTACTATTGCAGCATCCGTTTATCAGCCCCCAGTGCCCCACCCATCCACCCCTCACTTGGGCTACCCACTGCAGGTTTACCACTCTCCCGCGGTGGGCCCTGCGGATCCCCTGAAAGGGAAAGTTCTGGCTTTGGGGCCCAAAATCGTTACAGTAAAACTGACCATACTAAAGGATCCCCCCGGTGCTTACCTGATCTAGTGGCTGTTATCGACCGTAATGCTTCCCCTGGCAACCTTCCAGAAGCTACGACAGTTACTGCATCTGGATAAAAGTTGCGTCTGCACGGGCACCTATACCACTCCCCCACCTGCGGGGTTTTCCCTCCTGCTGCTGCCCGGGGTCCCACCTGCCCCTGCCCCTGCCTGGAGACCCCCTTAGGCATGTTCACACGGCTTATTTCGGAGCGTTTTTACGGACGTATTTTACGTCCGCAAATCGTCCCAAATAGTTTAAAATAATGAAACAATTAGATTAGCATTGATTCCAATGAAAAATACCCTCATCATTACCGACGTTTTTTCGGACGTTTTGCGGGCGTAAATATCCGTAAAAACGATGAAAAATTTAGTCCCCCTGCACTTTTTGAGGCGTATTTTGCAATTTTAATCCCCATAGTAAAAATGGGGGAAAGTATTTACGACGCAAAATATGCCAACTTTGTGACCCTATTTGAAACGTATTTCGGGACTATTTTCGGACTAAATACGTTCCGTAAATACGCTCCGAAATAAGCCCTTAACATGCCTTAATTTACATTCATAACCCCGTGTACCATACAATTTGAGGGCCTGGCACACCAGTTCCCCCTCCGTTTGCCAAGGTGGGGTTTATCATCAGCCTGCTTCAGGTGAGCCCCGGGCCCGGGCCTCACCCCCTGGGAAAAGGGGGATCCGCTGACAGGGGAAAATCCAAAAGTTTCTGACACCTTCCAAAAAATTTTTTGGGCAACCCGGGCGCGATACCTCCCCAGCATCTGTTTCTGCACCCTTCAAGGCGAATCTTCTGTGGGCCCAAAAGCCACATTTCGTACCTGGCTTCGGAAAATCGCTTGGAAAAACGAGGGCCCCTTTTTTGCACCTTCTGGGGGGCCCGGGGGCATTAAGGGTGAACTGCTGGTCGTGCCTACCAAAAAACCTGGCACCCAAGTTGCTTTAGCTAGAAAAAGACATATGTTTTTCTAAAGAGCTAGAGCTCGCCGCATCACTGCCCTTTTCCCACCTGCAAACCTTCCCTCGCCTTGTACCTTCACCCGAAGTCATCTCACCTGCACCTGCTTCCCTCAAGATGCCTAAGGGGGTCACGCCCATTAAAGCCTGGGGGAAGCACCGCCCGGGGGCAGTCTAAAATGTGTCTTACTTGCAGTCCCCAACACTACCTAAAGAAGCCCAGTCCGCCCCCGCTGCGCCCCGGAGGAAACCACAGTGCCCTGGGTTGTTGGGGGAATGTCTCTAAAAATTTAAAAAGCCTCTGCTCCTCGCTGACCACCCCCCTCCTCTGTATGACCAGTACTAAAATCCAAAGGTTTCCCCTTTTTTTGGACTCTGGTTCGTCTGAAAATGTTCCCCCTCTTTTCTTGACAAGTATTGCCGCCTGCTCCTTCTGGTAAACCACTGCGTTTCTCCTCCATCAAAAGGGGAATCCTGAAGAAACAGTGCTTACCGTCCAAACCCCCTGCCTGCGATTGGAAGTTCCCCCAAAAGGAATCCCTTTATTTTTTCCTAATGTTCTGCTTCTGTCCTGCTTGGCCTACCCTGGGTTTAGCGTCACAATCCATCTCTAGATTGGGAAAAAAAAGTGAAGTTTTCTCCAGTGGGCGACCATTTTATTTCACTGCCCCCAAGCCTGCCCACCTGTGTAGTCCCCCCCCCACCCCTTACCCCGCCCTTTTTTTGTTGTGTGCCCGAAGAGGACCCCAAGCGCAGAAGACCCCTGTTGTAAAGACATTCGTTTCCCCCCCACCTCTCCCCGCCACTGATTCTGCTTCGCCCCCAGGGGCAAGAAGTAATCCGGGGCCTCGGATCCCCCCTTTAAGACAGTTTTTCCCGGAGGGGGTGGTTTAAACCCCTACCGTTTGGGGGTACCCGGCAGCCCCCAAAGGGAGGGGTAAGGGGGGGAGGTACTGTCAAGGATCGGCCAGGGGTGTCCTTGGACCCCGGATCGTTCCGTGCCCCCTTTTCTGGTTCCACTGGGGCTCCCTGTGCGGGGTTACAGCGGCGCTTTCTCTGTACCTGCCCTGCTGTCAGCGTAATCACCCCCCGTCCTGCTTTTTACACGTTCCCTCCTTTGGCTTCCCCCGGGGTGGCCCCCAAGGGCACGCGCGTGCGCCCCCCTCGGCGTTTAGCACACAATGCCCTCTTTCCCGCCCGTGCCTCTGACCCTTTCCTTTATAAGGAACTTCCTCCCTGGGCCAGGTCGTTCGTTTGGTGTTTTCCCTTAAGCTAACCTCTGCGCTGAAGCTCCCGCTAGCATAACCCTCGGGTTTCCGGCTTTGCTGAAGTTGGGTTAACCCCCGCGCTGTACAGGCACTTTTCACGCGTGTCCGCGTTTTGTCCCCAGTTTCTCTCGCAGTCTCTGCTGCTAATACATTCTTCACCTGTTTTGGGGAACCCGTCATCTTTTTGCTGCGCATCCTTTATCCCTCCCGGATCCCCGCCCCGCACTTTGCTACCCACTGCAGGTATTTCCACTCTGCCCGCGTGGGGCCCCGGATCCCCTGTACCAGGACATTTCTGGCTTTGCGGCCAGAAAACATTACAACCATGTTATATACAGTATATTTCACTGTATTGTTTTTTGAACACCATTTTCAGCTCACTCTCTGTACTGTCCAGACTGTTGGTCTGCTTTTGCTGCAGGCAAAAGGGTTTGTTTATTTGCAATTTTGACGGAAAACTGATATTTAGTTTTTGGGTAGTTTGAAGGGGGGTGGGCGCAACTTAGGGAATCAAGACATAGATAGCATTTTCCTTCCTACACAGCAATAGTTTTGGGAGTTTGGTATTGTGGCTGCATTTTCTCACACCCAAAGCGTTATTTGGCGACATTTCGGCTCACAATAACGTAACTTATAAACAGGATATAATTATCCGAGTGTTGAATTTGCTAAATCATACTCACCCCCAAAAATTCAGTTTTTGCAGTTTTGGGGGTTGAAATCTTTTTAAACACACCCCCTCCAATTCCCAAACAAGAAATATGCTAAAAAGTGGTTGGTTGGAAAAATATGAGGGGAAAAAAATTTCTTTTGGCAGTTTTGAGGGTTCAGTAATTGTATAACACACCGTTTCCAAATCTCCTATACAAAGAAATATATGTTAATTAGTGGTTGGTTAGTGAAAATTATACTGAGTGGATGAAAGAAAATTTTTTGGCAGTTTTGGGGGGAAATACCTTAAAATAACCATTGTTATTCTCAACAGAATATACCCGGGAAAATAGATTTCCTTTTGCTAAATTTACTCGACACAAAAAAGTGTAAATTGCTAGATTTTAAGTCCACATAGCCGGGGGAAATCTACCAGTGCATTTTTAGATCCACAAAAAAATTATATAATTATAATAATATAAAAATATATATAAAAATAATATAATATAAACACCACTTCTCTCTTTTTTTTACATATATCTGGCCACGGCAGAGTATAATATTTAGCTTTTGAACTGGTGAGAACTAGAGGTGCTAAGCGAGTAAAGAAGGGCGTAGGAAGTGGAATAGAGGTAAGAAAAGGGGGATTTCTTCCAGTTTGGGACAAAAACCCAAGAGACGCTGCTCAGTTCTCTGTGCGTCTCAATACTAAAACTTTTTCGAAAATCTGTTTTTCATGGTTAACAACCCTGCATCCAGCATTTTACCTCTCGCCTCTCGGGTCAGGGCAACAAATGTCATCATCACAGTCCCCCTGAAGAAAAGGGGGCCAAATGTCACAACAAAATATACTGACCACTCCAAATTCCATTTGAAAGCTCTTTGCCCAAAAAATGCGGTTGGGGTCGGAAGGCATTTAAAAAGATCAAGAGGAAAAGGGAAGATTTTTTTGCTCTGACCCCCAACCCTGATTTCCCTCAGAGGGGGAAAAAAGGAACTGGCCCACGGCAGAATACGATTGGTCGAAAACCCTTAATGCTTGTGCTTTACCCCCGCCTTGAGGATGTAGATGTGGGAAAAAGGAAAGTCACCTCCCAGTCGGCACCCACCTTCTGTGTCCCGGGTGTGGGAGCATAAGAAACACTTTCCCCCCAAACCACCCCAAAAGACAAAAGCCTAAATATTGGCATTACTGGCCTTGGAAATGTTATTTTTCCGTCTAGGGCACAGGGGGGTTCGCCAGTCTGGCCCTGGCATGCCCCAATTAGATGCCGGCACTTTTTTCCACCCCGAAAAGCTGTCCTTGCCCCGGCCCAACACGTTCAGAATAAACCCATGCGTGGGTGCATCTTGTCCACCAAAAATCCATTCATACAGCAATGGACTAGTAAGTACGGTCAAGGACGTTACATCTCACAGACTGCTCACTGGTGAGTGTGGTGGATGACAGTGCCTCTTCAACACTGCTGGGATGATGCAGAGGCTTTTGGGCCAACTCAGGATACAGGGCCCCGTAGCAGCTGCTACCGCTACACCTTCTATAGCTATGCCCCTGCTTGCAAGCTGTCCTCATCTTTTCAGTTAGCCATTGAAAGGAATGAAGTATTTTAGCCTCTCAAATTTTTTTTTGTCACTCTAAGAGCCAAATTTTCTTCACTAAGTTGTTTCACGTATCCAGTTAATTGTTATGGATGGTAATTACAGCTCCTCCTCACCTATATGGGTATAAAAATTAACCCAAACATCTTCTCCCATCGACTTTAATGGGGTTCGAGTTCAAATCGAACCTCGAACCGAACACCACTACTGTTCAAAGTTCAACTCAAACATTTTACTGTTCGCTCATCACTACTCACGGTGACAGCAAAGGTGCAATTAGGTACAGGTGGAGCAGGAGGTGGACAGGTGGCAAGATCGGGGCAGGAAACAGGCAGAATGTGGTCAGGACACTCATAATAAAGTTAGGGCAGGTGGCAGGCAAAGAATAGTCAAAGTTCGCAGCATGGGTAAGAGTCCAGAAATATCAACACGTAACAACAGGAGCACTAGGGAAAACACACCAACACCGTGGCAAAGGGCAGTGGGGGAAATTACCTAATATAAGGACAAGCATCTGTGGATTGGTTATCAGCAGAGCGCTGGCACTTTAAATTCTTGACAGTTGTCATGAGTGTACCCTAGGGAGTGGGTGCACGCATTCTGGCCAGGGACAGAGAAAGGAGTAGGAGTGGGGAGAGGTCACCAGGAACTGAGTGCACGAGCGCGACCACGATCCAGAGCGGGGATCGTGGTGCACTCCGTGACTAGTTTTTATGTCAAACCTCTCTACAACTCTGTTGCAGATCACTACGCACCAGCTGGATAAGCACAATGCTGGGAAACCAACCCATTTTTGTATGCTCAATGGCTTCTCCCCCTACAATCCCCGCTAGAAATTCCTATCCTAGAACCTGCATCTATACTGAGCAACATGGTGTACAGGGGTGGTAATTTCTTGACGTTTATTGCTTACCACATTATACTGTAGAAACCATTAGCAGTTTTACAGTGAAACAATGAATGGTACATGTAACATACATTTTCCATACATGAACCAGTATTAGCTAGAGCCAAAATAGTACCAACAAAATGCTGTGCAGTAATGCGGTTCTCAGTGATGCTCAAGCAGCCCCAGCATCACAAATTATAACTAGTTTCTTTTGACCCGTCCTGTGCTGCTAATTACCGACCAGTCTATAACCCTTTATCTCTAAACTACTGGAACGTTTGGTCTACTCTCGCCTAATCCGCTATCTCTCTGCTAACTCTCTTCTCGATCCTCTACAATCAGGTTTCCGCACCCTACAGTCCCACAGAAACTGCTCTACCCAAAGTCTCTAATGACTTCCACTCTGCTAAATCCAGGGTAGCTACTATTGCGGGCCTTCCCCCTGGACCTTTTTGGCTTTTGACACTGTTGATCACCATCTTCCCCTTTCCACTGCTCCGAAACCATTACCCTCCGGGCCCCAACCGTCCCCTCTCGGTTTTTCCATCCTACCTTCCAACCGCCTTTTCATGCCCTAATTTCCTTTTTCCCTCCTCTCCCCCCCTTTTCCTCTTGCTTTTGGCCCTTCCCCCGGGTTTGGTTTTTTGGTTTCCCTTTCCTTTTTTTCCACTTACACACCCCCATTGGACAAACCCATCAGCAGTTTTGGTTTCCCCAGTACCATCTCTCCCTTGATGACACCCAATTATACACTTTTTCCCCGAGACTTTCTTTTTTCCCCCCGCCTAAAAAAACACCAGTGACTGTTTTTTCCGCGTCCCCCCCTGCCCATAAAGGGGCCCCCCCTTTCTTTAAATTTAAACCTAAAAACAAAAACTAAAACTTTGGTCACCCACCATCTAAAAAACCAAAACCCCCACTGCTATTCGCCCTCGGGTAAAAGAAACCCCCAAAACCCTCCAAGGGCTGCGGGCCCCGCTTCTTGGGGTTTTACCCAAAATTCGACCTGCCCTTTTCCCCCCAAATACCAATCCCTTGCCCCTGCCCCTGCCCACCGGCCCTCAAAAAACATCTCCGGGAATCCTTTTCCGTTTCTAAACTTTTGGAAAAATTTTAAAATAAAAATTAATAATTTTTAAATTTTATTTTTAGCCCCCAACATTTTTCCCAGCACTTTAAAAAATTTTGGAGGGTAAACGAAACTACATTACACTTTAAAAAAATTTTTTCAGATAAAAACCCCAGGTGGGGAGGGCCCGGGCTCGCAAAAAGGCCTTCCCAATCTATTGGGTGTACGGGGGGAAACGGGGGGCAAGAAGTGCTAAAATTTAAAGGGTTTCCAGAAGGTGACAAAAAATAGGGGGTTGGGTTTTTTCCCATAAAATTTTTTGGATAAACCTGCCCCCCAATTTTTACATCTTTATAAGTTAAATTTGCCAAAAATTTTTAGTTTAATGCGCTGGGGAGTGTTTGGGGGGGGGGGGGGTGTTAGCTTTAAAGGGATTCTGGTAGGCCAGAGTAAAAAGGGGGGGTTTTCTCGGGGCCCTTTTTAAAAGCTATGAGAGTTCTGAGATGTGCCTGATGCCCCGGTAGAT
Source organism: Phyllomedusa bahiana (assembly GCA_025379985.1). Classification (NCBI taxonomy): domain Eukaryota; kingdom Metazoa; phylum Chordata; class Amphibia; order Anura; family Hylidae; genus Phyllomedusa; species Phyllomedusa bahiana. Next base: position 32,415 of record JAODAL010004206.1, on the reverse strand, counting down.
GTTCCGGGAAGAACTGGGGGCCGGGCACGGTAAAATCTTGGAGAGGGGCCCGGGGAGGTTCGGATGTTTTGATGGGGAAGGGAAAATTTCCTGTTTATCATCACAAGCGGGGGAGAGCGGGTAGGGTGGTAGACAGAAAATTGAGGGAGGAGTTTGAAAAGGGAGGCAGCTTTTTTGGGGAGAGCTTTATGGGGGTTTGGGTTGGGGTTTTTTAGGGTAGGGGCCCTAGGGAACAACCGGGGCCCATGCGACACGGGTAGAGGAAACCCGTTTTAGCGGCGGGAAAAAAAAGACAACCCTTTCTGCTGCTTTTCCGGGAAAAGACTGGAAAAGGGGGTAATTTGCAAAAGGGGGAAAACCGATAAGCAAGGGTTACAGTAGTCGGGGACGAAATGAATAAAAAGGAAAACAAGGAGAGTTTGATTTTTTTCCCAGTGGGGAAACGGACGGTTTTTCGGGGAGAGGGTTCTTGGGGGGCGGGAACGGGGGGGGGCCCCCCAAGGGGGGGCAAGGGTTTGGATTTTGGGGATGAAAGCCCCAAGGGAAATCAAGTATAAACCCCAAGACAGCGGGGCCGCTCCCTTGGGATTTAGGGTGGGGGCCACACCCCTGAGACAAAAAGGGCATTGAAAAAGGTCTTTTTAAGTAGAGGGTTTGGGATAAACAAGAATTCATTTTTAAATTAAGGTTTATTTTTTAAGAAACATGGGGACATGATGTCAAGCCCAGAAACCCAGGCATTCCCCTGGTGTTTTAACCCAACCCCGGATTTGAGGGCCCTGGGGGGAAAGGTTTTTATAATTTTGGGTGTCATCAGGGGGTAGGAATGGTACGGGAAGCCAAACCCCTCTGAGGTTTTTGTAAATTTGGGGGGCTTTGTAAAATTTGAAAAAAGAGGGGGACCAAAAAAAGGGACCCCCTGAGGAACCCCACAGAAAGGGGGAAGAGGAGAGGGGGTAAAACCCCTCCCAAAAGAAAAACTGAAGGAGGGGTTAGAAAGGTAAGATGAGAAAAAAAGGGAGACGGTGCCCTGGGGGCCCAAAAGGTTGGCTGAGCATGCTGAGGAAAAAGTTTGGGAAAACCCAATCATTGCCCAAATCCCGCGAGAGATCCGAAAAAGCAACAATGAGTGGTTCCCCTGGAATTTTGCTGTTAGGAGATAAATTGGAGATTTTTTAAATTTTAAAAACAGGTTTCCGTGGAGTTTGGGGTTGGGGAAACCGTTTTTGCAGAAGGGCCCAAAAAGAGATTTAAAGCGGAGAAAATAGGGGTTTGGGAGATTTAAAACCAAGCATTCCAGAAGTTTGGAGATGAAGGGCGGGTTTAGGATGGTGGGTAGTTTTCAGCGCGGATTTTTCCAAGGGGGCCCTTTTTCAGAAAAGGGAGTTTTTAACAGCATTTTTTAAAGGAAAGGGGAAAGATCCCAGGGAGGAGAAAGGTTAAATTTTTGCAGTTTTTTGAAGTTGATTCTGGAGAAATAGACTGGAAAAAGGGGGGGGGGGAAAGGGGGGCACAAGGGGCAGGTGGGGGGCCCCCGTCCCCAAGACACCAAAGCCGGGACACTTCTTCTTCTGTCGGGGGTTTTCCAAGAGCGGGGAAGTAGGGGGGGATGTGCGGGGAGGGCCCCAAAAGGGCCCTGCTGTTTGGGGGGTTTGAGATGAATTTTTTTTTCCGGGTATTTTGCCCCAATTTTTTCTTTAAAAGTGAGTCCCCCGGGGTTTTAAAGAAAGGAGGTCAGAAAACCGGGCCCTGAGTTTGGGCCTAAGAAGGGATGGTTGGTGTCAAAACAGGCGTTTGGGGTTTTTGGGTTAAGGTTGCGTTTGGGGGAGGTGAAATATTTTTTTTTTTTGGCGCTTTTAAAGGGCATTTTGGGAAAAGTCCTAGAAAAAATTTTTGAAATGGAGAAAGCCCGGGGGCCTTCGATTTTCCTCCACAAGGGTCCGCAAATCTGGAAAACCCGCTGCGGGATGGCGAGTTTTAGGCTTTTTTGCCATGGCTGTGGGTGCGCCCTCGGGGTGGTGCGGTGTGTAGGGGTTTCCAATGTGCCCCCAGGGTGGGGGAAAAAGGTTTTTTTCATTATTTTTTCGGACCCCGGGTTCAGGGCAGGAGAGGGGGAGTTTGGGGGGCATGGGGATTTAAATGGCGCCCTTTTGGAATTCCTGAGTGTTCATGGAGGGGAAAATTTTCTGAAGGGGGAAGAGGGCAGGTGTGCCCCAAGAGATGGGGGGGAAATTTTAGTAATAGTAAAGGAAATAAAAATTTGTAAACAGAAAATTTAAAAAAGGGGAGAATTAGAAAAAGGTTGGGAGATTGGGGAAGGGTTACAGAAAACCGGGTCCAGAGATTTCCCCTTTCCTTGGGGGTGGGAGATTTTAGTAAACTGCAGGGGCCCCAAGAAAAGGGTTTTGTAAAAGGAAACTAAAGAGGAAAGGGGGAAAGACGGGGGGTTTCATCAATGGGGTTTGTTAAAGTCCCCCCAATATGAGATTGGGAAATTTCAGTAGAGAGGAAGTGAGGGGGGCCAGGCGCAAAATGACCCCAGAAATTGGGGGGGTTTGACCCGGGGATTTTCTGAAAACAAAAACCGGAGTCTAAGGGAAAATGCTAAAAAGAGCCCCTGGGGGTGGCCCTAAAAAGGGGGGGGGAAAGTAAAGTGAGGGTGCAGGGGGGAAGGCCCCTGGTAAGTGCAGTGTGGAGAGAAAAGAAACCAACTCCTCCACCCGGCCTTTTTTCTCAGGTCTGAGGGTTTGGGTGAAGTGAAAGGCCCCCATATTGAGAGCGGAAAGGGAAAAGGGGTTTGGTTCAAAAGGGCCCGGACCCATTTTTTTCCTGTGAGGGGCTAGCAGGTTGGGATTTGGGTAGAAAAAGGTAAAGGAAAGCATTTGAGTTTGTTGCAGGGGTTTCGGGCTTTCCCAACAAACCCCATTTAAAAGGGGAAATGAAAAAAAAAAGGGAATATAAATTAGGTTAGCGGGTTTCTATGGGGGGAGGAGGGGTGGGTTTGAGCAAAATGGGGGGGCGTGGGCCGGGGTTAGGAGAAATGTCCCCCTGCACAAAAAGCAGGAGAAAAAAAAGTTTTACAGCAAGGGTTTTCAGGATAAATAGGGCCCACGTTTGGGGGCAGCAATATGTGAGCAGGTGGTTTTTTTTTGGTATTTAAAAAGGGAAAAGGGGAGAGGTTTGTTGAATACAGGGGTTTGGGGGAAAGGGAGCGAGGCGCTGAGTGGAAAAAAATTTCAGGGGCAAAAACTGGGTGGTAACCCAAGGGGGTTTGACGGCTGCAAGTTTAGCAGCAAAGTGACCATGGTGAAAGGGGTTTTTTTTTTTTGAAAAAGCCTGGGAAAATTAAAAAGAAAAGGCCTTTCCCTCCTCCCCCCCCTTCGCCCATTTTCCCGGTCTAATTTCTTTTTTAATTTCAAAAATTTTATTCAGCTCTACCCAATCATTTTTCAAAAATCTGTTCACTAACAGAAAAGGTTTTTCATTTACTCTACATGGTTTAAACTCCCCAAAAATTTTCCAGACGGGCCCCAAAATTTAATATTTTTAAAACTATCCTATGGGTTTTTCATTGTTGTCTTTTTTTTATTTTTCACCCTTAAAACAAATTGGGAAAACTCCCGTTATTGGTCCCCCTCTCTGAAACTCTCCCCTCTCCAAATTTTGTCCTGAATGCAGCAGGAGGTTTTTTCCTTTTCTTTCCAGTGCTATACTGTTCCCTTTCCAAACCCGTGTAAATTTCACTGCACTTTTTGCCCACCAAATTACAAAAATACAACAGAAACCCCCCAATTCACTCCCCACCCTTAAGGCCCCTCCACAGAGCTGCCCCCCCTACATTCCTCCCTCATCTCTGCCCTACCCCCCTACCCCTCTCTCCCCTCGGTGGTTTGATCTTGGGACACTTGCCCAGCCCACCCCAAACCCCTCCCTGCTTTCCCCAAAGGGAATTTTTAACGGCGGCACCATTTTCGGGAACTTTCTACCGCGGGCCCCTAAGGAAAACCCCCAAACCCCCAAAAAATTTTTTAAAATCCCCCCGGGAGAAAAACTTTTTTTCTCAGTCGGGCCTACCAAGATCCTTAATTGCAACCCCCCCCCTGCTATCACACACCTCGTCACTCCCTAAGTAGGGGCCCTCACGGCACTTACCCTTTTATATAAATTTTTCTGTCAGGGTGGCGGGTTAAGTTTTATGTAAACCCACCTCAAAATTTAAAAAAATAGGGGCTGGACCATTGAAAACCTTTGCACTTTTTTTAAAACCCTTTTGGTTCACCCATACCCCCTAATAATTGTACGCTCTCGCGAGCAGGGCCCTCACACCCTATGTCTCATCTGTAAGTAGCTTTTATAGTGTAATGTCTATCTTTATGTCTGTCTCCTCTAAATTTGTAAAGTGCTGCAGAATATGTTGGCGCTATATAAATAAAGATTATTATTATTATTAGTTTCTATGGTGGACCTATAAGGCACTCTACTAACTCAAATTCTAAAATCACCTGCAAAAAATCAGGCAAAAAATAATGTAACCTAAAGGGAAAAATAACTAAACAAACCAACAAAAAACCCCTTGAGGTAAAAAGTACAATTTTATTTAAATACATCAAAATAATACACAAAATAAAAGATACATAAGCACCCAACAGAAAAATGCTACCACCCTCCAAAACAGCTAAGTCAATAGGCACATACATAACTGGGCTAAGACATATATGTCCAAAAATCATGTGTAAAAGTGTATAACCATAATACATACTTAACCCACAGCCAACCAATGTATGGAGAGGAACAGAGACCCCGACGCACGTTTCGCTTAAAGCTACTCCTTGAAGAAGTTTTAAGCGAAACATTTTTTTCTGATGGGTGCTTATGTATCTTTTGTTTTGTGCGTTATTTTGATGTATTTAAATAAAATTGTACTTTTTACCTCAAGGGGTTTTTTGTTGGTTTGTAACTCAAATTCTAGAAATAATGGGGCTTCACTGACTCTATTTTTACTTTATGATTGTACACTTAACTAAAAACCCATAAGAACCTGCTCTTATTTTTGCAAACAGAATTTTAAGCGAGGTTCAGTCTATTGTATGGTAATATATAAGAACACCATCTACATATGCCTCTTATCACAGCCAGACATGCCGCTTATTTTGTTTATAAAAAGGAAATCTATCTCAGCAATGCTCAGATATAACGACAGAAGGAACATTGGACCTCTAATGCTAATGATGTCTGGGAACACAAGCAACGATTTATCTCAGCCGGACAGTTCTGCTGTATAACCTCTTAGAGAGATGCAGTGAGGCTCATCAAAAGTAGAGAGGCTTCCAGCAAGTGGTGGTGGCTAAAAGCTTTAATTATATTTCTATAGGATGTGAACATAGTAACTTTCAAACTTCCAACATCGAGAAGCCCAAAGCTCTTAATATATACCGCAATTATCTTTAATTTTGTAGTCATGATATGTAAAGAGTGGGAGTTCACTGATGATCCAGGAAACATCTACTAACGATACAATTATTGATCCATCACCTCTATGCACTACTTGTACTACCGAGTAGAGCTGCACTTCAGATTCTGGTCTGGCCAGTTCCCCCTGACCTAAATTAAATCCAAGTGGACTCGGCAGTCCGTCAGACCAACATGAAAAGATACACACTTCCTTATTCTTGTGTGACTGGCAGGGTGCCAATTGGTTGCCTGATTTCCCTGCAATGTTCAGCAAAATTCAAGTTATGCTTAAAGGGGTTCTACCATGAAAGACAGGATAGATGATAAATGTCTGATCGCAAGAGGTCCTGCTGCTAGGACCCCCACCTACTGGCCAAACAGTGTCCCTGACTTCCCAATCCTCCTCTCCATGCTCATGCAGGAAGGAAGAGTTTGAAGGGAGCAGCCTAGTACAGTGCTCAGCTACCTCCGTCGCTTTCATAGACTAGAGTGCATGTTCGACTGCTGCTCTATTGAAACCCTCTCTTCGCTGCGTGAGTGCGTCGAAGAAGGACATGGAGTCAGGGACCCCATTTCAACGATTGGTGGGGGTTCCAGCAGATCAGACACTTATCACCTATCCTGTAGATAGGTGATATAGGTCTTTCATGGTACAGTCCCTTTAACTAGTCTGACCTTAATCCGAAGCCTACTGCTGAATGATTGAGTGGATGTCACAGCCCTACTATCTACATTTAGTCATTGGTGTAATGCAGCGGGGTAGTGGATCCACTGGACCGCCGCGAGCTATGGTAAGGGAGCGGAGTCTAAGTGGGTCCCGGTTTTCACCAGAGCCCGCCACAAAGCGGCATGGACTTGCTGCGGCGGGATTACACCAGGTCGCTACCCCCAATGTGGCAGGCTTGTGGAGGCGGCTGAGGTGCCACGCGGTACAGAAAACGGTAGACAAGATCGGAGTTGAGGTCAGGCCAACAGGTCGGGGCAGGCAGCGAAGGTTCGGAGTCGAGGACGTAAGCAGATGGGACTGGTACACGGAATAGGCAAACCGGAACAAGACGAGGCTTCCTCTCATAGGACAAGGGCGCTATGGATTCGGCAACAAGGTCCCAGAGGTGGAGACCTTATATAGGAGCAGCGGCCGGCAAAACCAATTACTGGCACGCTGTCCCTTTAAATTTGAGAGAACCGCAGACAGTGATGGGGAAGCAGGAATGCAGACTGGTAAGTGGATGCGCCCGAGGGGACGCGTGTGCCCGTGGATTGCACCGCCCGCCTCGGCGCCAGCTAGGGCGCAGGGGAGCGAGTTCACTCGCAGCCCGAGCTGCGGGGCCACTCGTTACAATTGGCTTCATGTCCCCAAGGTATTCAGGATCTGTGTGACATGGATCCAGGATGCCCTGCCTATGACATTGTCTAGCTCTACCAGAGGAGCAACTTGAATTTCTTGAACCCTAGTGCAAAATCTCAGATATGGCAATTAGTTCTCATGCATTTCTTATCCAAGTAAGAGGGTTGTCAGACATTTTCCCCACCCTATTTCCAGCCAGAGAGTTCTGTGAAATAAAATAATAACCGGTACTCGCCTCTTCGGCCCTCTGCTATTCTAGCAACTGGTGTCAGTACTTCAACACAACATCGTATAGGACGCTCATGTAACTGCACCAATCATTGGACTAACTGGACTCAATCATTCCCCTACTCGCAAGCAGAGACGACTGCGGCCAGTGATTGACTGCTCAGTGGTTTGTCAAAATGGACACAACAATTTTTTCCTCTTTTTTCATAGTTACTTTCTTAAAGCCATGACTTTTTTTAATTTTTCATCAACTCAGCTGTATGAGGTCTTGGGATTTTTTTGGGGGTTGTAATGTTTAATTTTTGATGTTTGTTTTTATAAACCCTTTCTGTGCATAATGGTAAAAAAATTGCAGTTTTGACTTTTTTAGTTTAAAATTTTTCACCATTAATTGTACACATAAATAAACATGTTCATAAAGTGGTCAGAATGTAATTATGGACAACAACATCAAATTACACTATCCAAGCAATCACTCCCATGATACTCTCAGTTTTGCACGCAAAAAACACAACAATTTTTTTTTTGACACCATATTCTGACAAAAAACGTAAAAAAAATTCTATTGGCATTCACTACATGCAGACAATAGCATTCTATGTTGTCACAATTGTATGTTGAAGCTATAACTCTATGGAAAACTGATGATTGGTTCCAAAGCCCCAAAATGTCACCAACATAATCAAAAATTAAAATCAAAGAAAATTAAGAAAACACTAATCCAGATAAAGCACGTCCTTTCATATAACCTCAGGAAGAGCTGCTCGAAGCTGGAAATCACTATTGGAGCACAGGAACTTCTTTGGGTAATAGACTTTAGCTGCTCATCCTATCACATGTAAAGAGCAGTACAGAACATGTGATAGGATGCACCTCAATAATACATTTTAGAGCAGTACAGGACATGTAGTACCGCACTGCACTGTAGAGAGGCACTACTAGACTATACACCACACACTGCATCAAACTGGCTGCCATCCCAGAAGAAAGCCTCTTCTAAAGATGATGCACAAGAAAGCCCATAAACAGTTTGCTGAAGACAAGCAGACTAAGGACATGGATTACTGGAGTCATGTACTGTGGTCTGGTGAGAAAAGATAAACTTTTTGGTTACGATGGTATCAAGCGTGTGTGGCAGCAACTAGGTGAGGAGTCAAGCATGGTGGTGGGAGTGTCATGGTTTGGAGCTGCATAAGTGGGGAGCTACAGTTCATTAAGGGAACCATGAATGCCAACATGTACTGTGACATACTGAAGCAGAGCACAATCCCCTCCCTTCTGGGCTGCAGGGCAATATTCCAATATGGCAATGACTCCAAACACACCTCCAAGACGGCCACTGCCTTGCTAAAGAAAATTGAGGTAAAGGTGCTGGACTGGCCAAGCATGTCTCCTGACCTAAACCCCATTGAGCCTCTGTGGGGAATCCTCAAACAGAAGGTGGAGGAGCACAAAGTCTAACATCCACCAGCTCCGTGATGTCGTCATGGAGGAGTGGAAGAGGATTCCAGTGACTGCAAGGATCCTAAAGAGGCCCAAAAGCTGTTCTGAAACATAAGAAGACACCAATATTGTAAAGACACATGGTAACTGGGGGGTCCTAATTAATTCTTTGCATCAGGGCCCAGGAACCTTAAGTTACGCCTCTGGTCTAGATCATCCCTGGGTGCAATTTCCAGATACCTGAAGGTGCCTCATTCATCTGTACAAACAATTATATGCAAGTACAAACAAGATAGGAATGTCCAGCCATCATACCACTCAACAAGGAGACAGGTTCTGAGTCTCAGAGATGAACATGCTTTGGTCCAACATGTGCATATCAACCCAAGAACAAAAGCAAAAGACCTTGTGAAGATGCTAGTGGAAGTTGGTAAGATTATGTCATTATCCACAGTGAAACGTGTACTGTATCAACATGAGCTGAAAGGCTACTCTGCCAGGAAGAAGCCATTACTCCAAAAGAAACCTATAAAAGCCAGATTCATGTTTGCAAATGCACACAGGAACAAAGATCTACATTTCAGGCACATGTTCTGTGGTCTGACAAAACAAAAATTTAATTATTTGGCCATAATAACCATTGTTACATTTGGAGGAAAAAGGGAGAAGCTTGGTAGACTAAGAACACCATCCCAACTGTGAAATACGGGTTGGCAGCATCATGTTTTGGAGTTGTTCAGCTACAGGAGGGACTGGTGCACTTCACAAAATAGATGGCATCACGAGGAAAGAAGATTATGTGGAAATACTGAAGCAACAAGTCAAAATATCCATCTGGAAGTTAAAGCTTGGGCATAAATGGGTCTTTCAAATGGATAATGACCCCAAGCATACTGCCAAACTGGTTACAAATTGGCTTAAGGATAACCAAGTGAATGTTCGCGAATGTTTTGGATATCCAAAACGTTTGACCCAAGTTTAGGGGCAATGCTATCAAATACTTATGAAATGTATGTAAACTTTTTAACTTTGCAGAAAGTAATAAAAAGCCTTAAAAATTCCCCCCCTCTCTCATTATTCTGACATTTGGCAAATATAAATAATTTTTGGTAACCCTATTTGCCCTTAAAAACGGGTAAGGTTTTTTTCTGATTTTCAATTGGGGAAAAAAACCCCCAATATGTGTTTTTTTTATATATTTTCAAAAATTTGGGGATTTTTGGGTTTTTTGGTGAAATATCAGGATAAACCCTAAATGAGACCATTTTATAATTTTAGAAAGTGCTTTTGCAAAAAGAACGGGAGACATTAAAACATTTGGGAACCGCGCATCTAAGTTAAGAGTTTTCCCCTCTTTTAAGTGCTTTTTAAAACATTTTCCCTAAAAAATTTTTTTTAAATATTTTAAAATTAAACCCCACACATTTTTTTTTTTGCCTTGATTATTTTGGAAAACCCAAGGTTTGGCCCCGGGCCCAATTGTACACTGTTCTGCAATGGGTAATTATTGCAAAATTTGGTAAAAGTAAAAATTTCTTTTTCCCATTCTCCCTCAGCCTGAATAGACCCCCGCCCTGCCAGGATTTTCTAGTCAGCACCATGTGATTTTGACACATGGGGGTAAATTGGGGGGCGGGAACGGATTTTACTGCACCGTTTTTAAAAAAATTAGTTTTCTGCCGTCGGGGTTTCCTGCGGGCAGGTTTTTGTTGTAATTAAAAAGCGAAACCTATATTTTAATTTTTTATGTTAGGGTGTCAGTAAGGCAAAAAGTAATTATTGTACCTTGCAGGATTTTTAAAAGGGGTTGTCCAGCTAAAAAAAATTTATATTTTAAAATGGGGCTAGGGTGAGAAAAAAAGAAAAAAAAGTGATTTTTTCCCTCTCGGCCCCCCCCTTTCTCCCACTCTGAAAACCTCCTGGGGATGGGTTTTCCCCTCCCCGACACCTGGGTTTAAGTAAAAGGGGAGAAAGATTAACTCTTTTTTTTTTGGGAAAGACAACCTAAAAAGGAAGATGAGAAAACCCAAGGGGTCGGGGTTGGGCCCAAGGTTTAAATTTAAATCACTTATTTTTTAGTTTTCCCTCCCCCTGAGCCCTTTTAAAAATTTTAATTTTCTTAAACTGGTCAACTCCTGTATTAGGATATCTGATAAATGGTTCTAAAGTCAACTCCAAATGAGTTTGTTTTCTGCTAGCCCTTGAGGACATAGACATATTAGAGGTACATTACTGTGTCAGAGCTTGGTCCTGCTTAGGGGTTCTTCATTACTCTGGTGGTTCAGTCCAATGCTGGAGACCGGACACGAATACCCCCTGTTTCAGCATGAGATCGCCCCATAAACACATGCAGTCTTTCAAGAAGCACACAGAATTTTCTGTTCCTTTTCACATTTACAATCAGAGACATTTGTGTGGGGGCCTCTCTCCCTAAAGGGAACCTGTCCCAATGAGCATGTTATGTGATTTGCTGGCAGCATGGTATAGAGCAGGAGGAGCTGAACAGATTGATTCATTGTTCTGTGAGGAAAGATTCAATGGAACCTTCTTATTTTATTTATTACAATTTATTCAAATCCCTAAGAATTCCAGTGGGTGGTCTTATCAGTGGTTGATAGCCTTCCTTGTATCAGCATGTATGCTGAGATAGTTGTTAACACCGCCCACTGGTCTCCTAAACCCAGAATAAGAAGGGATTCAAATGACTAATATCCATGTTCTACTTAATCTCTCCTTACAAAATTACATATCAATCTTCTCAGCTCTTCCTGCTCTATAACATGCTATCAGTAGTGCAGATAGCAGGTTCAATGTGACAGGTTCCCTTTAAGAGGTCAGGGGAGGTCTTTTTCTCACCTTATGAGGGGCACAATATGTGAAAAAAAAAATCGCCCCCAAAAAATGTAGTTGAAAAAACCCAAACTTTAAGCCCTCCTCCTGATAACCCTAATGTTTTCTATCGTCTATATATAATTGATGGAAATGTGACACTGTTCCAAAATTTATTTTAGCGCCACTTTAGCTGTAAAACGAAATAAACAACAAAAGGGATATGCAGAAATTTTTATATTATATTCCAAAAAAAATCTAATGTAAAAATAGATAAAAATAAAGCCTTATGTACCACGAAGAAAAGTGAAAAGAATTATAAGAATAACCTAGTGCGAGAAAGCGTTAAAGCATTTAAATTCATAAGTTCAGTTCTGGGCTCCAGTTTATAGAAGAGATGTAATGGAGCTAGAGAGTGCAAAGACGAGCAACCAAACTTTTAAGGGGAATGGAGCATTTTAGTTATGAGAGAGGTTAGCAGAATTTAACTTAGTCTTGAGAAAAGACGGCTTCGGGGGACTTTGATTAATATATAAATATATAAATGGTCCCTACAAAAAGAAAAGGGAAAAATTATTTCAAGTGAAGCCCCTCAAAAGACAAGGGGACTTCCCATCACTAGAGAAAAAAGGATTCAATCTCCAGAGGAGAAGAGCGTTCTTTCACTGTAAGAACTGTGATCTGTAGAAATACCGGGCCTGAGGAGCTGGTCACAGCAGGAACAGTAGAGAGTTTCAAGAAAGGCTTAGATAACTACCTGGAACTAAAGAATATTAATGTGTATGTAGCTATTTAAAATTCTGGATCCTGGATGGTGGAGGCTCTGGGGTCAGAGTATGGGTTTCCACTGGAGCAGATTGGTTCTTGCCTTGTGGGTCTCAGGGCATTAACCAGTGGTGAGGCTGTGCTTAAAATCCTTGTCTCCCTCCCTTCAACCACATTTTATCACCCTTGGTTGAACTTGATGGACACTTGTCTTTTTTCAACCGTACTAACTATGTCACTATGTAAGTACTAAAGATTAGGAAAATATGCCCGGTCAGAAAGAAAGGTAAAGTGCTCTTATTCAAGAACTGGTTAATAATGACGCCATGTGTTCACGTGAAATATGTTGATGTGTGAATGGTGGAGGAAGGGGGGGGGTCTTAGAAATGGCTGTGTTTGCAATGAAGACCTGAGCAAGACACCTCCAAGAATCCTTAACATTTTTATAACTAAAATGCTAATTCCATCCGTCATTATCCAGCAGGGAGCAGCAGAATGATATATACAGTAGAGCGGTTGCATAATCAAGGTAGCCCGCTATGTCTATAGACGGTCATACGCACGTCCTCCCCATATAATATTAAGCCTTTCCGGCCATTCCAGTCATTTACCCTTTGGCATAAATGTAAAAATAGCTTCCTGCATACAGATAATGTCTAATATATCATGGGTTGTAAATGAGGGCCCGGCTTTGATTTAATAAATGGAGGCAATCAAACAATGGGTGCGCCTCAAATAAACCAATTAGTACACTGCAAACTCACTGATTCCTATTACAGATGAGTTTTGTTTTTTGATGTAACCTATTTCCAGGCCTCTTCTCTGCTTTATGCTGCCACCTAAGGGTATCATATAAATTGATTCTACTCTCATTAAGAGACGTTATGGCTGCTTTGTTGCCTGGAGAGCAATTATAATTTGTGTAGATATGATCTTATGCCTTCAGATATAAGCATGAAGGCTTCTCCATTATACGGTTATTTACAATAAATAAACCAAGAACCGGATACTACTCCCTCCGTCCTGCGCATAGTCCCCCACCCTCGGTCCATTCCTTAATGGAATCTTTAGCATAGACTTTATGGAAGCCTGGTAAACGTCAGCTCTGCCCGTAATTAACGAATGGTTATTGCAGCACAAAACAATCCCCTTCCCTCGTTTAAGGTCATTGCGGCGAATCTCCGAGTTTATTTATTTTTGTGTGTGATTTTTATTCAGGATTTCGTTGTCGATCCTGACTTCTTAATCCTTCGTCTAGGTCAAGAAGATTGAGAAAGTTTTACAGTTGTAATTAACCGGAAGTAAAATGAGGTTATCAGTCTCCACCTGTTTTAAAGCCTGGTGGAAAGGTGATTGAACCTGGGAAATTTGCTGCACCGACAGGATAAAGAGACTCCAGGGTCTTCTGGGCAGATTTCCCTTGATGGTTGCTTTAGATTACTGGCTTCCAACCCAAAAGACAGATAGATTTCTTTTTGCTGCTCACTAAAGGTTTTATATAAAATATATATTATATATATATATATATATATATTATATATAAAAATATATGCGCTTGCAAGCAATTTTTTTATTTTTTCAATATATCTACAGTAACAAAAAAAAAGTAGGAACCTTACAAATAGTTTGGGTTAAAAGTCACTATTTCTTCTCTTTGCAGCTTTGATGTGGACCTGTTTGTCTCCAAAGTTACAGAGTTGACTGCAGGATAAGACTTACCTGTGGATTGTTAGCAGTCCGTAACCATGAAAACACATAGCTATCCATAGCAGAGGCAGACAAATAGGTTATATAGTAATGTGTACTTAAAGGGAATCTGTCGCAAATTTTTTTTTTTTTTACTTATTAAATCAAGACCCTGATCCATATTCTTTTCCTCTAGCCCTTTTTTATTTCCTGATTGTAGATTTCTCTATTCGGCCGTCTATATATGATTGTAGGGAAGACATTCTTGTTTTCACTGCTTTAACAGCAGTCAGAGAGATACTTTACAGCAGTTTCATGCAAATAGGAGCCTTAAGACTGATTCTTGTCCATAGACTTCTATAGGAGAGTTTTCTAGTCATGCTGTGTGACCTGTGAAGAAATCACTGTTCAGGGAGGTGAAAGGGTGAACTGTGACTATCTCCTCTTGTGACTGGTGGATCATGTGTTATCTCTACACATTGGTGTCTCCTTTCAGTTTGACCCTGCTTTTTTCTGATAATGAGCAGACACTGAAAATCTCCCTCTACAGAACAGAAGTGTCAGACTATTATTAGGCTTAATGGCCAAAGGGAAAACTGCAGGATTTTAAGAATCAATAAAAAAAAACTGAAAGTTTATATGGAAAATTAAAAAAAAACAACCAAAAATTCCTAAAAAATGTGTTTAACATAAAAATGTGAGTTAAACAATAAGTCATTTTTTGATGACATGCTACCTTTAAAGGGAGCCTGTCACATTGAGCCTGATATCTTATTAGCAAGTAGCATATTATAGAGCAGGAAGAGCTGGGCAGATTGATTTATAGTTTTCTTTGGAAAGATTGAGCAGAATTAGTAAATTTAATGAATAAATGACAGCTTATTTAGGCTAAGTAATCCGGTGGGCAGTCTTATGATTGACAGGTATCTTTGTATGCACACTCATACGAGGAAGGCTGTCAATCACTGATAACACGGCCCACTAGACTCCTTATGAATTCAGGACAAGGTTTGCCGTGGATTTCCTAAAGCCTTATACAGGAGCAAAAATCCTCCCGCTGATCCTCATAGACTCCTATAACCGAGGTGTGTTGGATTTATATTTACTAGAAGTACAGAAAGTGAAATGAAATCTTATTTGTAACTTGGGGACTGCCTGAATATTAATTATCTTCAATTTTGCAAAATACATATTCATGAAACCATATTTTTTTGTTTTACTATTGACATAGCCATATGAGAGCTTGTATTTTTGTGGGTCGCACTGTATTTTTGTCGCCATCTTAGGGGATGTTTGATGTATTGATTAGCTTTTATTACTTTTTTTGGGGGGGCTAAAAAACAGTTGTTTAGGTCTTGGTGTTATGCATATTGTTTTAATTTTATTCTACAAGTGTTCTGACAATACCAATATTTTAACTTTTAATATTTTTACAGAAGAAAACTTTTTTTAGAGGGGAAGAGGAGGTTTACTGGAGTATCAGTCGAGATTTTCAGCATAAAAAAATGTGCTGAAAAAGCCATCCTTGGCTTATACTCGAGTCCAGGTGCTGCCATGTTCGGGCGCCGGCAGGGGTACTTCAGTTGCGTGCGACTCATCTGGGAGCGTATGCAGCTGACACTCGAGTCAGCCCACAGCATCCTGTCGCAGTCGTGGCCCAGGCACTGCTGGGGATCTCCTCAACTGTATGCAACTCCTCTGGGAGCACATACAGCTGAAGACACTATTGCAGAGCAGAGAGTGATCCGTGCTCCGCAATAGAACTCCGGAAGGCTGCAAGCTGACTTGCGGCCTTCCAGAGTATCCGGCACAGGCGGTGTGTGTGCCTAAACCTGCCTATGGGGGGGACATATACCTGTCTATAACTGCCTATACCTTCCTATGGGGTGACATATACTTGCCTATAACTGCCTAAACCTGCCTATAACTGCCTATGGGGGGACATATACCTGCCTATAACTGCCTATACCTGCCTATGGGGGGACATATACCTGCCTATACCTGCCTATGGGGGGGACATATACCTGCCTATAACTGCCTATACCTGCCTATGGGGTGATATACCTTCCTATAACTGCCTAAACCTCCAATGGGGGGACATATACCTGCCTATAACTGCCTATACCTGCCTATGTGGTGACATATACCTGCCTATACCTGCTTATGGGGGGACATATACCTGCCTATAACTTCCTATACCTGCTAAGGGGAACATCTACTTTCCCATACCTGCTTATGGGGACACTCAACTGTCTATACCTACCTATGGGGGACATTAAACTGCCTATACCTGCCTATACCTACCTATGGGGGACATTAAACTACCTATACCTGCCTATGTAATTTTACTGGTATCCATTGTTATTTTTGAAATTTACCAGTAGTCGCTGCATTTTCCACCCTAGGCTTATTCTCGAGTCAATACGTTTTCCCAGTTTTTTGTGGCAAAAATAGGTGCCTCGGCTTATTTTCGGGTCGGCTTATACTCAAATATATACAGTAAGTTTTTTTCTTAATTTTGATCCTAGTAGGGGATTTGAAATTGAAGTCTAATCCCTTCCATAATACACTGCAATACTCCAGTTTTGCAATGTATTATACCTGTTATACTGACAATCAGTATTAGTCTATATTAGTCTATTAGATCCCACTTTAGTCTGGGCCTAATAAACTTAGCCATTTCAGGCATGGGAGCTTTTGATATGTAGTGATGTGAAAGAGGAGTGTGCTGGGTGTGCTGTTATATGCTACCTCCAGGTGGATGGGCCAACAACCTCAAAAGATGGTTCCAGTCAAACCATTTAGCTGACATGGAGACTATAGAACTCATCATCTAAGGGGCTAAATGAACTCTGTTATGCAGCTGTAAACCATGGTAGCCTATCATAGGCGGTCTGTTGTTGTCCACAGATGACTCTTTTATGGGAGGGAAGCGACATCTGGGTACTAGCTAAAGTGCCAACAAGCCACTAAACCTTAGCCCCATTAGGTAAATCTCCACCTAGGTTCAGACTGGCTAACAAAGAAGCAGGGGAAACCTACAATGGTCCCCTAGGCCCAACTTTGTTGTAGGGAAAAAGGCAGACAAATACAGGCAGAAAGCAAGAGGTATGTGCAGTTGCTGTAGGATAAGCCCCAAAAGTCAACTGCACTGGTGGGCTCCAAAGGTCCATTCCACTGGTAGACTCCAAGAATCAAGTCCTTTGGTCAACTGCAGGCACTTCAGTTTGACTCTGTCTACAGTCTTTACTTCCATCCAAATTCACAGCGAAATACAGTATCTCACAAAAGTGAGTACACCCCTCACATTTTTGTAAATATTGTATCTTTTCATGAGACAACACTGAAGATATGACTCTTTGATGCAATGTAAAGTAGTCAGTGTGCAGCTTGTATAAGAGTGTAAATTTAGTGTGCCCCCAAAATAACTCCACACACAGCCATCAATGTCTAAACCACTGGCAACGAAAGTGAGTACACCCCAGAGTAAAAATGGACAAACTGTGCCCAATTTGCCATTTTTCCTCCACTGTTTCATGTGACTCGTTAGTGTTACAAGGTCTCAGGTGTTAATGGGGAGCAGGTGTGTTAAATTTGGTATTATCGCTCTCGTACTCTCTTATATTCTCCCATGCTGGTCACTAGAAGTTCAACATGGCACCTCATGGTAAAGAACTGTCTGAGGATCTGAAATAACAATTGTTGCTTTACATAAAGAAGGCCAAGGCTATAGGAAGATTGACAACACCCTGAAACAGCATGGTGGCCAAGACCAAGACATGTTCTACCAGAACAGGCCTAGACATAATCGACCAAAAAAATGGAATGCACAAGCTCAGTGTCATATGAAGAGATTGTCTTTTTTTAAAATAGATGTTTGAGTCCTGTCAGCATTTCTACAGAAGTAAAAGGGGTGGAGGGTCAACCTGTCAGTGCTCAGACCATATGCGCATACTTCATTAAATTGGTCTGCATGACTGTTGCCCCAGAAGGAAGCCTCTTCTAAAGATGGTGCACAAGAAAGCCTGCAGTTTGCTGAAGACAAAAGCAGACTAAAGTCATGGATTACTGGAACTGTGATCTGAAGAGACAAATATGAACTTATTTGGTTCAGATAGTGCCAAGCGTGTGTGGCCGCAACTACTTGAGGAGTACAAAGACAAGTGTGTCTTGCCTACAGTCAAGCATGATGGTGAGAGTGTCATGGTTTGGGGCTGCATGAATTTTGCCGGCCTTGGAGAGCTACAGTTTATTGAGGAAACTATGAATGCCAATATGTACTCTGACATACTGAAAGCATGATCATGATCCCCTCCCTCTGGAAACTGGGCTGCAGGGAGGTATTCCAACATGATAACGACCCCAAACACACCTCCAAGATGATCACCGTTTTGCTAAAGAAAATTAGGGAAAAGGTACCAGAATGGACAAGCATGTCTCCAGACCTAAACCCTATTGAGCATCTGTGGGGCACTCTGAAATGGAAGGTGGAGTAGCGTAAGGTCTTTAACATCCATCAGCTCCATGATGTCATTCTGGATGAGTGGAAGAGGATTCCAGTGGCTGCAGCCTGTGAAGCTCTAGTGAACTTCATGCTCAAGAGAGTTAAGGCAGTGCTGGAAAATAATGGTGGTCACATAAAATATTGACTCTTTGGGCACAATTTGCACATTTTCACTTAGGGGTGTCCTCACTTTTGTTGCCAGCGGTTTGACATGGTGATGGCTGTGTGTTGAATTATTTTGAGGGCACACAAAATTTACATTGTTATACAAGCTGTACACTGCTACTTTACATATCTTCAGTGTTGTCCCATAAAAAGATGTAATATAATATTTACAAAAATGTGAGGGGTGTACTTTTGTGAGATACTGTATATTCATATATAGTTCAAACCAATGTAATGCAGCACAAACCAGGAGATCCTAATTTTATGTACTAGGATTGCACACTCAGAAAAGTCAGATCAAAAAACCATCCTCAATTATTTTACCAAAAACATGGTATGAAACAGCACATCCAAAAAATTTCCTCAAACTTTAAACCAATGTTCATCCCACACGTTTAAGTTCCTCAATTGGGCCTTTGCATGGAGGAGCTTAATACATGCAGCTGAGAGACTAAGGAAGTCTGCTTCCAAAATGTGTCAGCCATCTTGGCCCATGCATGGGTTTTTTGATACATTTTATCATGTTTTTTAACCATGTATTTCAATAAAGCATGAAGATTTTTTAAGAATTTCTGGCGGTGGATATTGTAGCAATTACTTGGACTTTCTGCGTTGAGAACAATAAAACATAAAAATTATCAATGAAAATCAAAATGAATTTCCCATAGAGGTCTGGATTTGGAATGATACTCTAAATCAAAATCTAAAATCAAATTTCAGGCTGATCCAACTTCGGTGGAAATGGCTCAAGACAAGTTAATGAGGCTCAGTAGTGTGTGGGCTCCACGTGCCTGTTTGACCACCGTACAATGCCTGGCCGTGCTCCTGAAGAGGCAGCGGATGTTCTCCTGAGGGATCTCCTCCCGGACCTGGATTAAAGCATCAGTCAACTCCTGGACAGTCTGTGATGCAGCATGGCGTTGGAGGGTGGAACGAGACCTGATGTCCCAGATGAGCTTGATTGGATTGAGGTCTGGGGAACGGGCAGGCCACTTCATGGCATCAATGCCTTCATCATGCAGGAACTGCTGACACACTTCAGCCACATGAGGTCTGGCATTGTCATGCATCAGAAGGAACCCAGGGCCCACTAAACCTGCATATGGTCTCACAATGGGACTAAAGATCTCATCCCGGTAATCAGGATACCTCTGGCTAGCACATGGAGGGCTGTGCAGCCCTCCAAAGAAGTGCCTCCCCACACTATTACTGACCCACTGCCAAAACGGTCATGCAGGCAGCATAATGTTCTTCATGGCGTCTCCAGACTTTGTCACATGTGCTCAGTGTGAGCCTGCTCATCCGTGAAGAGCACAAGGCGCCAGTGTCAAATCTGCCAACCTTGGTGTTCCCTGGCAAATGCCAATCGTCCTGCACAGTGTTGGGCTGTAAGATGTTGGGCCCTCATACTACCTTCATGGAGTCTGCTTCTGATAGTTTCTGCTGCTGGGTTGTTGCCTTTCTACCACCCCCTCCACATCTCCTGGTATACTGGCTTGTCTCCTGGTATCTGCTCCATGCTCTTTGCTGACAGACACAGCTATCCTTCTTGCCACAGCTTACCATCCTGGAGGAGCTGCACTACCTGAGTAACTTCTTTGGCTTGTAGACACCGCCTCATGCTACCTTTAGGGGTGAGAGCAATGACAAGATGAAAAAGTGACCAAAACAACAGCCAAAAAGGATGAGAACAGAGAAATGGTCTGTGGTCACCACCTGCAGAACCACGCCTTTATAGGGGTTGTCTTGCTAATTGCCTATCATTTCTTCCTGTTCTCTGTTCCATTTGCATAACAGCAGGAGAAATGGATTCACACGAATATATACAGCATACACTGCTCAAAAAATAAAGGAAAAACTTAAACAACACAATGTGATTCAATAACTTATACCCACCTCTCCCTTCACTCCATGCTCTCTCTTGGTTTTCTGTCTTCTTCCAAATGGGGAGTCACCATTGAAGCCTCTAATTGGCTGAAGTGGTCACATGCCTCTCCCTGATTTAACTTTATGGACAGTTCACTTCCAAATGGTGAAGTCAGGCACTAGAAAGTGATTACTGCACCAATCAGTGACTCTCTGGACGAAGACAGAAAAAAACAGAATACCGGGGATAGCCATATCCCAGCGAGTATGGTTTGCATTATTTTATTGGGCACTTAATAGTTTATTACTTAATTTTTAGATGAACGCATAGTGATCATCACACCCGCTGTGACTACAAGTACTGTTCCAATGGCCAGGAACTGAGAGAACATTGATGACAGCTGTCCAACCCATTGGATGATGTGGTCAATAGTCATTCCAGTTCTAAGGAATTTGGGGCAAAAGACTATGGATTGTTATGGGAGCTTGCAATCTAATGAAAGCATCTGGATCTGCCATCTTTGTACAGGGTATAATGGGACGCATTCAGCATTATGCTGAAAGGTATAATACACTTCTGCTACACTGTATTATAAAATCTAATGAGCTCTTAAAAGTCCTCGACTTGGGCTAAAATAAACAAAATATTTTTACCCATTTCAAATGGTAATAGCCCCCAAAAAAGTGATAGACATACAGTGATACCCCAAGTTACAATGGCCTCTGGATACAATATTTTCAGTATATACTACTCACAAAAAGTTAGGGATATTTGACTTTTGTTTGAAATGTACTGTATATAATCATAACCACACATACATATAATCCCCTGAAGCCTCCGGCCCAGGTTAGACACTCAGACCTGACCTTATTATATTCCAGAACTTTCCCGGGTCTGCTGAGATTCTCAGCGCTGAAGCCTCGAAGCCTTGTTCCACTGTATAATTCTCAATTAATTTATTGTTAAGCATAAACTGGAAGCACAGTGAACATCTATCATCTGCTCTGTGACCGCATTGCTGTAACCCGGCATTACTGGCGTATTTTATATATTTTATGTACTCTTCGACTCTGGGGTGATATTTTTCATATTGTTGCTAAATGGGAATCTGCCTGCTACTGTATAGGAGGAAATGGTTTGTTAACTATTGAAATCAGCAAAGCATGGACAGTTCCCTCTGACGGTTTTGCGCAATTCATCTTGCACAGGATTCTGGATTCACATCACGTTTATCATGAGGTGCGCTGTTTAATATGTGGCTGCCAAACGACTTCATTGTGGAGTGGAACTGCTCGACTGCAGTCGCTGTTTGGTCATGAAGGTGACTGAGGCAGCAGTCGTGGACAGTAAGACAAGCTGCTGATATGGGGTTGGCTTTTATGCTTTTGAGAGAAATAATAGTGACTATAGATCTATAGTTCTATAGATGTATGAACAGTCGCACTGCAAACAGTGGTGCGATATGTGCCTGCCACTTTGTAATGTGCCAAAAATTTGGGGTGTTCTGGGGGTGTCGCACAACTTTCATAGAATTAGACACATATATGATTCTTTGACGCCAAACCCAGGCGCAGAACTGTTAGGACAGCCAGACCAGGGTAAAGGTGGTGCCTGAGCCATACTTGTGGTATTGGCTCTACACTGCCCTGTATGTATGACCTGCAGAAGAACAGCCAGACCAGGGTAAAGGTGGTGCCTGAGCCATACTTGTCGTATTGGCTCTACACTGCCCTATATGTATGACCTCCATAAGAACAGCCAGACCAGGGTAAAGGTGGTGCCTGAGCCAGACTTGTGGTATTGGCTCTACACTGCCCTGTATGTATGACCTGCAGAAGAACAGCCAGACTAGGGTAAAGGTGGTGCCTGAGCCAGACTTGTGGTATTGGCTCTACACTGCCCTGTTTGTATGACCTGCAGAAGAACAGCCAGACCAGGGTAAAGGTGGTGCCTGAGCCAGACTTGTGGTATTGGCTCTAAACTGCCCTATATGTATGACCTGCAGAAGAACAGCCAGACCAGAGTAAAGGTGGTGCCTGAGCCAGACTTGCGGTATTGGCTCTACACTGTACCTGTATGTATGACCTGCAGAAGAACAGCCAGACCAGGGTAAAGGTGGTCCTGAGCCAGACTTGTGGTATTGGCTCTACACTGCCTGTATGTATGATCTGCAGAAGAACAGCCAGACCAGGGTAAAGGTGGTGCCTGAGCCAGACTTGTGGTATTGGCTCTACACTGTCCTGTATGTATGACCTGCAGAAGAACAGCCAGACCAGGGTAAAGGTGGTGCCTGAGCCAGACTTGTGGTATTGGTTCTACACTGTCCTGTATGTATGACCTGCAGAAGAACAGCCAGATCAGAATAAAATTGGTGCCTGAGCCAGACTTGTGGTATTGGCTCTTCACTGCCTTGTATGTATGACCTGCAGAAGAACAGCCAGACCAGGATAAAATTGGTGCCTGAGCCAGACTTGTGGTATTGGGTCTTCACTGCCTTGTATGTACGACCTGAAGAAGAACAGCCAGAGCAGGGTAAAGGTGGTGCCTGAGCCAGACTTGTGGTATTGTCTCTAAACTGCCCTATATGTATGACCTGCAGAAGAACAGCCAGACCAGGGTAAAGGTGGTGCCTGAGCCAGACTTGTGATATTGGCTCTTCACTGCCTTGTATGTATGACCTGAAGAAGAACAGCCAGAGCAGGGTAAAGGTGGTGCCTGAGCCAGACTTGTGGTATTGGCTCTACACTGTCCTGTATGTATGACCTGCAGAAGAACAGCCAGACCAGGGTAAAGGTGGTGCCTGAGCCAGACTTGTGATATTGGCTCTTCACTGCCTTGTATGTATGAACTGAAGAAGAACAGCCAGAGCAGGGTAAAGGTGGTGCCTGAGCCAGACTTGCGGTATTGGCTCTACACTGTCATGTATGTATGACCTGCAGAAGAACAGCCAGACCAGGTAAAGGTGGTGCCTGAGCCAGACTTGTGGTATTGGCTCTACACTGCACCTGTATTTATGACCTGCAGAAGAAGAGCCAGACCAGTGTAAAGGTGGTGCCTGAGCCAGACTTGTGGTATTGGCTCTAAACTGCCCTATATGTATGACCTACAGAAGAACAGCCAGACCAGGGTAAAGGTGGTGCCTGAGTCAGACTTGTGGTTTTGGCTCTACACTGCCCTGTATGTATGACCTGCAGAAGAACAGCCAGACTAGGGTAAAGGTGGTGCCTCAGCCAGACTTGTGGTATTGGCTCTACACTGTCCTGTATGTATGACCTGCAGAAGAACAGCCAGACCAGGGTAAAGGTGGTGCCTGAGCCAGACTTGTGGTATTGGCTCTACACTGCACTGTATGTATGACTTGCAGAAGAACAGCCAGACCAGGGTAAAGGTGGTGCCTGAGCCAGACTTGTGGTATTGTGTATGTATGACCTGCAGAAGAACATGTTCATACATTCTGATGTATTCTACTCTGCCTTAAAGCTATTTAGAACTGGCCTGTCAGCTCCAGGATGTCGCCGTAGTGCATTACTATGTAGGCTTCACCAGACACCATGCATATAGAGTTAGGGAAGAAGCAATCCTATAGGTGAGAATAGGGAGTCTAAAAGATCATGCCAAAAATATTTGGAATTGCATCTAATTATGGAATTCTTACATAATATCAGAGACAAAGGTTCAGACAAAGGAGCATGTCATGAATCCTGAACTGGTTACCACTTTATGCAGTCACCTGAACCCCTGGGATTAACTATTACCACTACGATAATCAGCAGTTGAGTCCTCATTCCCACAGTGGTGATGCATTACACAGTGGTATTAAAATCAATCAAACAGATATACTGCAGAAGAACCCCAGTTGTAGTGCTTCGTTCTGTAGATGCATGACCACAATTATTCCATATGGCTTCAAAGTTTGTAAACTCTTCAGAATTTTGTATATTTCTGCACACTTTTTTTTTTTTTTAAATCTTAAAAGTAAATAAGGAGGGACAATTAAACTTTAGCTTTCAATAACTGGTGTGACCTTCTTGTGTAGAAATGACTGCATCTAAAAGTTTCTGTAATATGGAAGAAAAACAAAAGAGGAGAGGTACCAAAATGCAGCGTATAGTATCCTTGGAAGAGAGTCAGTATATAGTGCATAACAAAGTTTGCTCACCTTGAACGGTTGTGCGGTACAGATAGAAGGCACAACTCTCCATAGCACAGGAAAGATCAATTGAGAACCGTTGCCACACTGTGGATCTCCCCAGTGGTAAGTCTGCAAGAGACGGACGCCGATAACATGTGGAGTAAAAAATAAAGTAGTAAAGTAGAGGATCTATTGTAACGATCTCCTTCTCATAAATGACTCCATCGAAGAAAGTACACCCCTTAAAGTATTTAAAACGTCATTTAAGAAGTTTATTGACCCATTGGTAGTGTTGATTGAACTGTTCGAGAAAAGTTACGTTTGACTCGAACTTCACGATTTTTTAAAACTCGAGCCAAACCGAACATTTTACTGTTCACTTTTTACATGGCTTTCGATACGCTATTTTAATAGTTTTCACAGATTGGCGTCGCCGCAGCAGTTTTTAGGCTCATTAAATCGGTGTAAAGTGCACCTGAAAGTACGATCCTCTCAAAAATCTGGCATCAGGCATAATATGCATAGTAAACATAATGCACCTAAAAAGGCGCATTGCACAAATTGTGGCACATAGCATATCATTACTAGTTTATGTAATGCACCTCGATAGGCGCATTACATACACTACCAATGATATACTATGTGTTATGGAGGCGCACAGCGGATAATTTTTAGGCACATTACATTGTGTCATGCCCAGCGTATAATACACCTAGTTTTGGCGTACTGTTCTGGATGGTAAGTACAGCTTCTCCTCACCTGTATAGGTATAAAAATTAACCAGAACATCGTCTCCCATTGACTTTCATGGGGATCGAAGCTTGAGGTCGACTGGAACTTCGAACCAAACTTCTCAAAGTTCGAGGTTCGACTCGAACTCAAACTTTTTAGGGTTCGATCATCACTACCCATTAGGTGTTTACAGGAATTAAAGCAAAGTGGATGTAAAATTTCAAAATTTCACTTTTTTTGCTGTTTTTAAACATTTTTATCCATTATTCATTGGGACACAGTAGATGTGGCCAGGAAAATGCAACTCAATATCGACTCCCCCAATGCTGCCAGTTGTATAGATATCCCGTATGCCCTAGTGCGCTATAGGAGGAGCTCCTACTGGACTTTGGGGTCTCCTTTTCATTATGATTTTCTTTAGGCGCCATTTCAGGTTTGCCAACTCCCTAAGGTGCTAAAACTTAATTTTAGGCCACCAGATTGATGCACCTGAGGACTTTAAAGGGGCCTAAAAAATGGGGTACCTAGCTTGTAGCTAGGGATTTTAAAGCGGACATACCTGGCAGACAGCCATACCTTATCCACCGGGACAAATGAAGGAGGGGGTCTTCTTTTCTTGTCCACTTGGACCTTCATATGGGCCGAGGCCTGGAGCAGGGATTGGTACGTTTCCTTCCAAACGGCAGATAGGTCGCAGACAAAATTATCCACCGCAGGGACATCGGATGAGGCACAGGGCAGCGGAAGGGGTGGGCGGGGATGCCGACCGAAGACGATGAAGAAGGGGGATGCCCCAGCGGAATCAGAGTCTAGAGAATTATATGAAAACTCCGCCCATGGCAAAAGACTGGACCTTTTCTTGCGGATACGAAGTGGCGGAGATAGGTATCCAAGACTTGGTTCACTCTCTCCACTTGCCCATTTTCGAAAAAAGGTCAGTGACTATCCAGATAACCGTATTTCCATCAGAGAGTGGTAGGTCGGTGATGAAGTCCATAGCAATATGGCCCCAAGGACTGCTAGATACCGGCTGAAGTAAACCCGCGGGTATGAGACGGGGTGACTTGTTGCGGGCACAGGTGGTACAAGCCTCCACAAACTCCTTTACATCTTTAGCGAGGTCTGGCCACCAGTAAAACCGGGAAATCAAGGAACAAGAACTCCGTACCCCAGGGTGTCCAGCTGTGTGAGAGCAATGACCCCATTTCAGAACCCTCAACTGAAGAGCAGGGCGTACAAATGTCTTACCCGGGGGTACATGTTGGAGGTAGTTTTGCAGTCTCGACCCCAATGCAAAACTTCACCCGTCTTCCAGTCGAGCATAGGGGCGTGATGCTGCAGCCAAGGAAGCCCTAGGAGAACAGCCGAGGAAGAACGGGGTAGCACGAAGAATGCGATCCTCTCCCTGTGCAAAGCTCCTACTTGAAGGACCACCGGTTCAGTCCGGAAGAGGATGGAGTCCCTCAATAGCTCAATACTGACGGACAAGATGACCAAGGGTTGATCTAAGCGGACCAGCGAGAGATGATACTTGGTCACCAAAGCAGCATCCATAAAGTTCCCGGCAGATCCGGAATCCAAGAAGGTAGCCACTTGGAACGAGACTCTGGAACTGGATGTGACCAGGACTGGCAGGATGAGTCATGGAGAGGGATTGCTCACACCTAGGGACACCTCTCCCACGAAGCCTAGGTGCGTGCATTTGCCGGACATTGCGGACGGAGCGGACAACCCCTGAGGAGATGTTCGGGGCTTCCACAGTCGAGGCACAAGTTCTTCTCACGTCGTCGCATAAGTTCTTGCAGAGTCAGGTGGGCTCTGTCCACTTGCATAGCTTCCTCCATGGCAGGCTGCGAAGGAGGTAGTGGAGGTCAAAAAAACACCGGAGCAAGACGGGGTAGACGACTGGTACCCTCTCTCGACGTTGCTCCTCACGCCTCTCCGAATGATGGACGTCAATCCGGGTCGCCAGATGGATGAGCTCGCTTAATGAAGATGGTGGGTCCCGGGTGGAGAGAGCATCCTTCGTCTGGCTGGAGAGGCCCTTCTTGAACGTGGCGCACAACGCTACATCATTCCAAGCCAGCTCCGAAGCTAGTGTGTGGAACTGCACGGAGTAGTCACCTATGGAGGAGTTCCCTTGCTGCAGGTTCAGTAAGGCGGTCTCCGCAGACAAAGTGCAGCATGCTCTTCGAAGTCTCTGCGGAACTCCTGCAGGAATGTCACCAGATCAGCTGTGACCGGATCGCCTCAGTCCCAGAGTGGTGTCGCCCAGGCCAGGGCTTTTCTGGAGAGGAGACTGACCACAAAGGCCACCTTGGACCTTTCAGATGGGAACTGACCAGTCATAAGTTCCACATGGAGGGAGCACTGGGTGATGAAGCCCCTGCAGGCCTTTGGGTCACTATCAACTTCAACGGCATGGACAACCGGAGTTTAGGACTGGCAGACAACCCCGGAATGGTTGCCACGGGAGGAGCCACCGCAGCCAACTGCTGCTGCTGAGTGGCGAGGAGCTGCTGTATCATGGTAGATAGCTGGTTAAGCTGCTGCTCTTGCTGCGCAATCTGCTTCGATTGCTGGGCCACGATGGTCAGAGATGCTTGGTAGAGGCACCTTGGCGGGATCCATGGCCGAATTGAACTGTAACGGTCAATGGTAGTGGATCATCTGGACCACCACAAGCGATGGTGTAAGCCACGCCAGGGAGCAGAATCTAAGTACGTCCGGTTTTCACCAGAGCCCATGGACTTGCTGCAGCGGATTGCTACCAGGTCGCTGCCCCTAACGTGACTTGCTTGCGGTGGCAGCCGAGGTGTTGCGCGGTAGAGAATCGTGAAGCAGGCTCATAGTCGGGGACAGGCAGGAGGTCAGGACAGGTAGCAATGGTTCGTAGTCGGGGACTGGCAGAAGCTCAGGAGAGGCGGCAATGGTTCGTGGTCGAGGAACGGAGGCAGAAGGTACGGTACACAGTAGACAAACAAGATACACGGGAACGCTTCCTCTCAAGGCACAGGGCACTATCGATTCGGCAAGGTGCTAGGGAAGAGGCAGGGCTTAAATAGTGTCATCGCACTGTGAAACCAATCACCGGAGAGATGTCCCTTTAAATTTGCCAGAAGTACCGCGTGCCCCGGCCGGCAGCAGGATCACGTGCCGGGACGAGAACAGGAGTGTGGTGAGGTAAGTGGCTGTTAGAGCTGCGGGCGCGTCCGCAGCTGGGGAGGTGCGGGTGTGCCTGCGACCCGACACGGTTTTCAAAACCTAAAACCATCTGAAAAACCGGGTGGAAACCCGTGCCATGGGAACAAGGCCTTATGGGGTTCAAACGACGCTTTGATTGCTTTTTATCAAGGTTTTTGTGAGGCATTTTGAATAAAATACAGCAATTCTGGTAGTGTTTTTTTTATTTTTTACAGCGTTATGTTTTACCGCTTTTACACAATAAAAACACTTTTATTCAAAAAGGAAAACACGTTTTTGCATCATCGTAGTCTGAGAGCCATAACTATTTTATTGTTCTGTGTACGGAACTATTTAGTGGGTTTTTTTTGTGGGATGATTTTATTGGTATCATTTTTGGGGGGATAAGGCTTTTTGATCACTTTTAAATCCATTATTTGGAAGGCAGGGTGAAGAAAATACTGCAATCCCAGTAGTATGTTTTTATTCTGAACAGCGCTCACCGTGCAACATACGTAACAAGTAAGTTTTACTCTGTGGGTCGATATGATTATGGTGCTACCCAATTTATATAGTTGTTTTATGTTGAAGCGCTTTGAGTAAAAAAAAGTTTTTTTTATTTTGTAAAACAATATTTATACATCACTTTATTCTAATAGCCATAATACTTAGATTTTTCCATATACGGAGCTGTGTAAGGACTTTTTTTGCAGGATGAACCAACGTTTTCATAACGTGACAGATTTATAGGGCAGGTCATTACGCATGCGGTCATACCAAATATGTGTGCTTTATTTATTTATTTATTTATTTTCGGGGCAACTGGCAACTGGTAAAGGACAAAAGGATGGTGTATGTGTCTTTATTTTATTTTTTGTGTTTTACTTTTTTTTTTTTACTGTTTTTGTACTTCTTTACTCATTTCTTTACTTTTCCCTGTAGGGGACTAGTATCAGTGATCTTCAGATCACTGTTATAATGGAGAACAGTACACGGCAGAACTGCTGTATACTGGTCTCCATGGCAACTGTCAATCACTATGCCGGCTATGTCCACAGGGAACGGCAAAGCATAGTGACGTCACTGGCAGCCCTGGAAATATAACAAAGACTTCCAAGGTTGTTAGGTAAGACAACAGCAACCGCAAGAGGACAGATGGAGCCTCCTTCCTCTGTCTGTCGCTTAGATGCCAGTTTAAGGGTTAATCACCCATGACCAGAGCAAGCTCCGGTTGCCATCGTGCAAGCTACGCTTTTAAGCTTTCATGATCCTCATGATGTACCTATATGACAAATTGCGGGAAACCGCTTCCTGACCATGACGTATGGGTACGGAAAATGTTGGTAAGGATAAAAAAAATCTTAGAACATGTCATTATTCCTATGTATTTTACATGCGGTTTCACATTTTAAAACCACATAGATATGAATGGGACTCGTTTTCTGACTGTTAATCCGCTGGACAAAAACAACCTAAAAGAAATACTCCACGCTTCATCCAATGTGGTTTTCACCAGTCGAATCAAACAAGTATTGGATCAGTAAATTTTACTCGGTGTCTGGACATACTCTGATAAAAACAATGACTGCATTTCACAGATGAAGAGACAACATCCAGCGGGTTTTAAAAAATTAAAGATACATCCAACGTTTCAACCTCAGCACAGGTCTTGTTTAAAGGTTAAAATGTTGCATGTATCTTGGGGTGTTTTCTGGAGGGATAAAAATCGACTTTTAATTTTTTAAAACCCGCTCAATGCAGTCTCTTCATCTTGTTGCTGTGTAAGTTTTAACCCCATGGATTCATCCTTTCTGATATAACTGTGCTGTTGGATCCTGCTTTTGGTGTTTGCATTTCACAGATGGTATGAGGTTTTTATCCATTCTCCAAAAATAACGCTTCTCATTTAAACCTAAAACTCTATTTAGGTCTCATTCATCTAAAAAACTTCTGGCTTGTCCAGGTGATCTTTGACAAACTGCAGACGGGCATCAATGTTCTTTTTGGAGAGCAGCGGCTGTCTCCATCTTGCAGTGCACACCATTATACTTCAATGTCCTCCTTAAGAAAGGCCTTAAGTTGCTTAGCAGTTACACTGGGCTTCTTTTAACCCTCATGGATTATTAGACAACTTGCACTTGGCGTAATTTTGTTAATCAACCACTCCTGAGTAGGTTAAAAATGGTCTTAAATTGCCTCCATGTGTACACAATCAGTCAGACTGTGGATTGGCGGAATCCAAACTCTTTACAGGTGCTTTTGTAATCTTTTCCAGCCTGATAAGCATCAACAACACTTCTTCTGAGGTCATCAGAATTCTGCTTTGTTATACACTTCCCCAGACACCTTGATAGATTCCTGCCTTTTAGGCTGAGTTCTCACGTTGCATTTTTGTTGCATTTTTATTGTGTTTTTCAACTGCATCAAAAATGCAAGCCATTAAAAAACACGTGGGTGTTTCAAGTACCACTGCAAAATAAATAAACGAACCCCTTAACGACATTTGACATAAAAGGGGCTATGTAATGGGATTGCTCTGCAGTCCCGCTACATAGGCGGTGGATGCCGGCTGCTAACTGCAGCTGACACCACCTGGTAACAGCAGGGAATTGAGCCAGCTCCTTTCCCTGCTGTTTAACCCTTTAGACGCAGTGGCGATCGCTGCAGTGTCTAAATGAATGAGAAAGGGATCTCTGGCACTGTTTCTCACTATATTCAGCATCCCCACGGCAAGATCGCAGGGTGCCAATCAGTTAACATGGCGGCTGGAAGACATCTTTGTTCATCCTTCTGCATTGTTTTTACAATGCAGAAAGGTGTACAAATAATCACACCACCTAGTAGTCAAGTACCCTAGGGGGCTCAAAGAACAAGTGAAAAAAAAAATGTTTAAAAGTGTAAAAAAAATTAGAAAATATTTGGATTTTTACTAAGACATAAAGAAAACCTTAAATAGGTATTGCCAGAATCATATCAACGCGCAGAATACAGATCATTTATACTGAAGAGTGAATGCTGTAGAAACAAAACCCCTGCAAACATGGCGCAAGAAATTTTTTTTTCCCATTTTGCCCATTTTTTATTTTTTTTGCTGTTCCCCAGTACTTCCTATGGTACAGTGAATGATACCATTAGAAAGTGTATCTTGTCCCACAAAATAAAAGTCCTCATAGGTCTATTGTGACAGAGCGACCTCAGGTAGTCATATGTTTCTACCACTAGGTGGCGTACAGCAGGTCACGTGCTAGGGACGTGTCAACGAGGGCCTGGAGTTGGTGGGAGAAGCCAGTAGGTTGCTGACACTTGTACTTAGTATGGCTGATACCCAGTCATTATAGGTTGGCTTTTCCCAGAACAGCCTGTCACTCCAGGTGTCCATGGGGTGTGGTTGGCTACCTGTAGTGAGGAGCAACGCCGGAGCTAAGGCTATGTTCACACGGCTTAATTGCGGGAGGTAATTACGCCCCGCAATTACGCCGTGTGGACGGGGGCGGGGCGGGAGCGGGGGAGTAAGCAGGGGGCCGGCACTTCGCCGGCCCATTGACTATCACTGCTAGCGGCGCGTAATCCATAGTTCTCTATGAGAACTGTGAATTACCGTAATGAAAGGGGCCCTTTTCGGCCCGTAATTGGCGCACTTCGGCGCGTAATTTCGGAACCGAAATAAAGGCCATTTTAAGCCGCGTGAACATGGCCTAAGAGGGCTCTGTTTCCCCCAGAATGAAGAGAAGCCGGGACCAGTGGAGACTGGTATGAGAAATTGGTTGGTGGTGCTGAGTAATAGACTACAGTTATAGAGGGTTCTCTATGTTGAGTTAGTAGCCAGATGGCCTAGGTTTTTGTTTATATGTTGTTTGTATCTGTACAAACCTTGCCTGAGGAATAAAGCTGGCTGAGGCTAGTTTGAAACGACAGCCTTATGCTGGTGTGCCAATCGTTCTACCAAAAAACGGCGATCCTGTGAGCTAATGACCCCTAGACTGTCCAAGATGGCGTCCGAGTGCTCAGTTAAGCGTTACACTATGTAGCTGGAAAAATAAAATGTTTATGGTGCCTAAAGTAAAGATAAACGAGAAGGCAGC